>JABYQE010000109.1:0-90809 GCA_022376435.1 Amylocystis lapponica
TGATATCACCCTGATATAGACCGGTGTAACCATCGATTGCGGAGAGCAGATAGTATACAAACAGTGTGAGCTTCAGCCTCGTTTCTCCCAGTCCCCGCCATGTCTTACCTAGCTGAGTACAAGAAAGACGGCATTGTTTCAAAGCGCAGCAATCGTGCCGATACGATATTGAAATCATCTCATACATTATCCAGCACGCATATCGCCACGAAAGCGGATGCAGTCGACGGGATGGTGCAGCACGAGCTCAAGTACAACAGCCACGTCGCCGCCACAGATGCGTTCTTGGACAAGTTACTCGACGTAAAGGAGACGACCGTCGATCGGATTTATGGAAAACTTGTCGAGTCGGGAAACTACAACCCGAACAAAGCTCTGTGGCGCGACTTTCCGCAATCCAAAGCCACGGAACAAGCTTTATATGAACCCTTCACTGCCGCAGCCAATGCCGTCAACGAGGCGTGCACGGCCCTGGGGTTACCTGTCGAGATTCAGACCTCCTGGCTCGACCGTCACAATACTGCACCCAAGTCTCGAGATACAGATGCGCCAGCGATTCGCCCTGACATAGTTTCCGTGCTCGGAGCTACGAAGGACCTCAAGGAACTGGACACCAAGATCTACGCGAAGGAAGAAGCTGCATGCCTACTTGTACGTTTTTGTTGCATGGCACATGCATCTCTAGACTAATGCCCCGCCGCAGCAGAACGCCGACTTGGGGGCAGAACAGCAGGCAGATGAACTTGCGCAGGCCTGGTGGCATCGTGTCCATGTCCCTGTAGAAATCAAGTTGGGGAAGGGGGAAAAGGACATTCTCTCCGCCGTGCAGCAATTGTGCGCGTACATGCGACAGGTGTTCAGAGAGCAGCTGGACCGCCGGTTCGTGTTCGGCCTGGCGTTTTGTGCGACGGAACTCTCGGTGTGGTTCTGCGATCGTTCGGGCTTGATTGGGACGGAAACGGCTTTCGATATCCACAAGGTGAGCAAGCCTCGGAGACCACAACGTTCAACATGTGACACTTCTGGTTGCAGGAGCCGAAGAAGTTCATCCAGGTCATCGCGGCTCTTGCGCTGTTACCGCCTGACCGACTCGGATGGGACCCCAGCATGTGGCTGTACCGGCCATCTGCCGAGGAACACTTCGTCCACTCTTGGGAGTCTGGTGTCAAACTCGAGGATTTCGGCAGCAACGCGTATCGGACGTACTGGGCCTTTGACATGCCCAGTCGCGACGGTAAAACTCGCGAGCGGTTCATCTCAGTCCACGGGCTGAGCCTCGTGCGTTCTGAGATCATGTGTGGGCGGGCGACACTCGTTTGGGAAGTCGTCAGAGACGATGAGGAGGCTAAAGATGAGACGGTGAGCTTAGAATTGAACATAGCCTGTTCTGTATCCTGACACCAGTGCTCCATAGCGATATGTGCTGAAGCAGTGCTGGAGACCGATGAGTTCACACAGGGAGTCCTATTTCTATGAGCACGCTCGTTCGACCAATGCCAGCGCATCGTTGAATGTGGGCAAGGTGTACTCTTCCGAAGACGTACACATTGGTGCCGAAGTAGACACCACTCTCGCGATGCGCCGCGGCCTTACGTTGACCCCAACCTCGATCACCGATGAACCAGTGACCGGAAAGAGGGATCGTGGAGACACGATAGAGCGATTTATTCACGTTCAAACGACGGCTGGCGGTAGTGCACGCTTCAGCGCACCGGCATCAGACCCAAACCCGCGCGTCCTCTCTCGCATGCTTATGGAAACGTACGGGTGGCCAATCAAATTCTTCAAGGACATTCCGGAACTGCTCAGGGTGATTCGTGATGCTATTACAGGTTTGTCCGCCTGGACACTTCTGCTCGATGGCAAAGTACTGATATAGCCCCAGGACATCGGACCCTATACTACGGAGGCGTCCTACATCGTGACATCAGCGTGGGCAATATTCTGATTTGTCCTGAGACAATGATGAACAGAAGACACACGGAGAGCTGATTGATTTGGACTATGCTAAATCAACTGCGGACTTTACCCCACCCGTCGTATTCATTGATCAGGAGGGTTGGGATCGTGACACCAAGGAAGGCTACGAAACCTGTGCTAAGTTTCTCCGTCCGGTCCAAATCACTGAAGACGCTTTCTATGCGTTATGGATGAGATATGGGGGAGGGCGTAACAAAATCACTACGTATGTATCGGATATACTTGATCTCAAAGAGGGTCTTAAGAACGCTAAAAGACCGGTGAGTTCGCCATGTTGTCGCGTCCTTTAAAATATCATAGGATGCTATTTCACAATAGCTGACGTGCGAGGATTTGGACATATACTATGAGGTGAGCAACCTGGAGGGATATTTTCTTCAATAACTGATTTGAGATCCGCAGACAAGTCCACGGCCCGACTTCTCTGCACATAAAACACAGGTAGTTGCCCGGACGGTGCGTGTTTCGTACTGCACGTCTGATTGCTATGTTGATGTCTGGGCCCATAGGCGACAATGTGCTTTGCTAGCTACGAGATCCTAAAGGACAGAAAGTATTATCTCATTGGTCGAGCCGAACACAACAGCATCCACGATATGGAGGCTATCTTCTGGGTCGCCGATTACCTCTGTCTGACCCGCGACGGACCTGGCGGCTCCCGCCGCAAGGAGCTCAGAGGAGAGCAATGTGGGGGTGCTGCGAACTCGCTGGAGCAGATCGTATACTGCTTCTTCGATTCGGAGAACGTACAGGTCCTTTTGGAGAATCGGAAGACGCTGTTCGATGACTACACAGACGTTGAGACCTACATAGTCAAGCAGTTCCACCCGTACTTCGACGTCCTCAAACCGCTCGTGGTCGAATGGTGGCGCCTCATCCGCTTCGCATACTTCTCCGGGTCGTACACTCCGATGCACCAGCCATTCCTCCAGGTGCTCAATAATACACTTCGGGAAATAGAGAAAAGCCCACCTTCCAAGCAGAGTGCGGCGACGCTCGCGGAGCTGGAGCGGCGCAGGAAGGATCTCTCCCATGTGCGCGAGTTCAGGGAGATGCAGAAGGCTGCTGGGCTCAGGCAGCCATCACCGCCCGCGATGTGGAATATATCGCCCCCTAGGGCGCACCATACCCGCCATACATACAAGCCTGCTTGGACTCTACGGCGGCGGCGGCGGCGGCGGAGCCCTCTTCGCCCCCTATGCGGACAAAGAAGCATAAGGGCGATGTGTAGACGGCGGATAGATAATTAGCTGACCTGCCGGGACGGCGTGATTATGCAGTTTGTCTGTGCAGAGTTTATACGTACCGTATCGGCAATATGTTTGCCGCTGGCGCCGCCTTCAGATCAGATCGTGCGAGCGTCGAGCTTTCTCAATATCTCCGGTCGTCTACTCTGCACCTGCTGCTTCTGAAGCTCCATGCCAGAATATTATACAGCATAGTCTCGTTAGTTATGCCCACAGGAAAATGCCAGTGAGTGGGTTATGTCGCGTGTCGTTACACTGAGCTCACGGTGGACAGGCTATGCAAGGCAAGGCCTGGGTCACGGTGGTTTCGAGTTGCTCTATGCAATCAATATTGTCGCTTCATATTTTATCTGCGGATTCGCCGACCTAATGTTCATGGGCATTGCCTGCGTCAATTTCAACGTAGCTCTAAAGCATCCACTAAGGGCTCACAACCACGTCGAAGATTTGTATCCTTGCTGTATGACGAATCAGCAACGCTTCCCGCAAAGTCTATCCGCAGGAGCGAACAGGAAAGAAGAGGTCTCCACCTTGGGACATCCGTACGTCCGCGATACCGATAGTCGGCCAGCGTGCAGGGTCTCCATCACCTTCAGAAGTCGTTACGTGCAGCACGGTATTCCTGCTATCATAAGCGCTATCAGAAGAGGAATCATAGTGTCGAGTATATCTGAATGGTGTCTTGATAAGCCGAGCTGAGCAGTTCCAGGCTCACTTCGCTCCCGCAGTCGTCTCTCTCCCAAGTTGTCCTGAAGACCGTCTCAACTCATGAGCGAAGAAAAGACGATCGTCAGGTTTGTCGAATTGCTTACCCGCACATTCATGGTACTGAATGAACTTTGCTAGTCCCCACGACGGACGGACGGACGAAGAGATTCTCGCTCATCTCGGCTACAGGCAAGAATTCAAACGCGCTTTCTCACCTTTTGAGGTCTTCGGACTCGTCTTCAGCATATTTGGCCTCTTCCCTTCGATTGCGTATGCGTCATTACTCATCGGTTCGAGGTCCTCGACATTGACCTTCCTAAATCTGGTTTGATAGGTCTGTCCTCGTATATGCACTGCCGAATGGTGGGCCCGTAGCGTTGGTGTGGGGTGTAAGCATTATCCTATTCTCCTGTTATTGAATCATATGCTGACGATCCTTTAGTGGGGTGTCTGTAGTATCTTTCTTGTACTAATCACTCTCGCACTTGCGGAACTGGGCTCTGCTGCTCCGACTTCCGGAGGGTTGTACTATTGGACATTCAAGTTTGCCTCGCCAAGGTGGCGGAGGTTACTCTCCTGGATTGTTGGCTGTAAGTCTCTCATTTAACAGCATGGACAAAACGGTTGACGCCTCTGTAGACTCCAATACTATCGGCCTGATTGCAGGAGTCGCGTCCGGTCGACTGGGGCTGCGCCGTTCAACTTATGGTATATTCGGATGACCCATCAAGTACTCCCGCTCACGTATACATCGTGCAGGCAGCTGTCAGTATCGGATCGAACACAACATTTGTCCCCACTACGTCTCAGACATAGTAAGTTGGTCTTACTCTTCATGTTGTGTATACACTGGCATGACAATCAACCCGGTCTATGTCGCCGAATTGTAATAATGACTGCGATTGACATGCGACAGTGGCGTGTATGCAGCAATCTTGTTCTGTCATGCTATGGTCGCATCTTTGGCCACATCGGTCGTTGCTCGCCTTCAGACGGTCTACGTGGTCCTCAATGTCCTGTACGTCCCTCGAGAGGTATACCATTGGTGGATCGTTTCTGAATATGTGCGCAACTTTGTGTAGCTTATGCCTGGCGATCATCATAGCATTGCCGGCCGTCACTCCCGACGAATTTGTAAACACCGCAAAATACGCGTTCGGAGGATTCGAAAACCGTAAGTCTAACGCCTCAGATAAAAAAATCCACTCCTACTGATCTTTGATGACCGCTAGTGAGCGGATGGCCTAACGGATTTGCCTTTGTGCTGAGCTTCCTTGCGCCTCTTTGGACGATTTGTTTGTGACGCGATTTCTCGCTGTCGAAATTTGTGTTGACATCATGATAGCTGGATTCGACTCCTCCTTACATATCAGTGAAGAAGCTTCGAATGCCAGTGTCGCAGTTCCATGGGCCCTCGTAGGAGCTACGGTGGTCGGAACTGTGCTTGGATGGGGTGAGTATAAGCCAATAGAACCACATCCCACCGAATGCTTAGACGGTCTGATGTGCCATATTGACGAATCCTTTGCAGCAATCAATGTTGCGATCTCATTTCGCATGGGTACCGATATAGAAGGCATCATGGCGAGTCCAATCGGACAACCAATGGCCGCAGTAAGTATCTTCCCGACATCATTTGCGACTTACCTGTACATTTCTGACATCCAGTACAGATCTTGTTCAACAGCTTCGGGCAAAGGGGCACGCTGGTGGTCTGGGCGATTGTTGTTGCCGTTCAGTAAGTGATGATATTATCCATGGCCTTCGCGAGTGTTACCACGAACTATGTACAGATTCTTCATGGGGACAAGTTCGGTGAGCTCGCAAGCATCTCTCTTCACCTTTCCGGTCTGAACTTGACTGTGTAGTTATTGGCCAGTTCTCGGCAAACGTTCGCGTTCGCTCGAGACGGCGGTCTGCCCTTCTCCGGTTATCTGTACCGCATCAACCGGCATACGACTACGCCCGTGAACTGTGCATGGTTTTCGGCGTTCATCTCATTGTTACTTGGTTTACTCTCCTTTGCGGGCGAGGAAGCGATATCAGCTATCTTCAGTCTTGGTGTTGTTGGATTGTACATCGCATACATTTTACCCATCACGGCCAGATTCATGGGGGGCAAGCAATGGGTCCCAGGTCCGTTTACCCTAGGGAGGCTGGTGCGTGCTATCGGACATTCAGTACCACACAAATTGACTCGAATATTAGGGTCTCCCGGTTTCCATGATTGCTGTGGCATGGATGATCTTCTCGATCATCATACTGGTCTTCCCCTCTTCACCCGGTCCGACTGGTGCTGACATGAACTACACAATAGTGGTCCTTGGCGTGTGGATTGCGCTGTGTCTGGTATACTACTATTTCCCGGTGTACGGCGGCGTGTACTGGTTCCGCGGCCCCATAGCGAACATCGGCGAAGACATAGACGACGACATAGTGCACGGAGACAAGGGTAGTATGGAAGGCGAGAAGAAATCTCTAGACTGACCGTGTACGTTCGTGTCTGGCAAGACGTTTTCGCAGTGCTGAGAAGAATGGGATGTGGGAGTGTCGGTGTACCATTATAGATGATTATGATCTGCGTGAAAGCAGATTGTCCACACCTAAGGCGTGAGGCAGGCCTCTGAAGTTCACATCGATCCCGCTCTATCCCGCGCATATAGCCTTCTCACGATCAGTGTGAGCTGTATCCCCAACTGGCCACCTACCAAGTCCCAGCGACAATTCGTATTTTCCAGGCACCGGAGGATCCTACGTTCCAGCCAATGAGTCCTTCGTATTTTACTTTTATACTGCGTGAGCGTAGATTCGGCCCCGTACGCTCTAGAATTGTTGGATGGGTGATCAGTGCGGATCTCCCGGGATGCCGTATACTCACGGCGACGATACTCAGGCGCACGAAAATGCGTCCACATAATCTCGTAGTACGCAAGGTGCGCCAATGGACCGCCTTGATCAGTCCTCACTGACAAAAACCGGGTCTTTCAAAGAGCTTGAAACACCCGAATCGGCAATATTAGTCCTTTAGTACTCCACGAGTCCGACATTGATATATGGACACTGTCTCGCCTGCCCTGCAGGCTATAGCGCGGGAGGCTACTATGTCCGAACCCTGTACGAAACCTGAGGCATGAGAAGCCCAGCATCCATCTAGACTATTTCTCTCGTAATCCCAGGACTTACTGCGGCGGCCTATCCTATTCCCGTGAAAATATTCTCATCGAACTGACCCGCGTACATGGATGTTGGACGACCTCATGGGGCTACAATTTTCGGAGGTGCCAGCGCCATGGCGATGGTCTCCTTTAAAATGGGCGGAGATCTCAGTCCGGCATCCTCCCCCGCCGTCAACTTGAAGCTTGCCTGTCCTTGGATATGAATTTGCTCTCTCTCAACCACGATGTCTTGTGCGCAATACTGTCCTTCATCGATTCGCAGTCCGCATTACAGTTGTCCGTGGTCTCACGGATTGCCTACGCTGTCGGAATGCCTCGTGCGTTGTCCAGCGTGACCTTGTCCCGTTCCCAAAGACAGGTTAGCGACCTCTGTCGATTCATGCTCGCCGACGAATGCAACGCCTGACATACCTGCGCGAGCTCACCATCGAGCCCTCCGCGTTTGGTGTGTCTCACCACATCGAGTTCCAGCGCACTGTCGACTTTTCCGCCGCACCGGAGCTGGCCCATTTGCTGGAACGTGCGCGTCGCCTCCGATACCTGTCCATTGCATGTTTCGAGGATCTTATTGCGAAGGAACCCCGCATCGGGCGTGCCCTGCAGGCATTCTCGGATCTCCTAGAGATATCCCTTCACAATAGTGCCCAGCTATCACTCGCCGTACTGGACCTGATCCCGAGCGATCTCCGCAGGCTCGCCTTCACCCAGCTTTTCAACAGAAAGCTTCCTGCATTTTTCGATCGTCTTGTCAAGTTGACAAAGCTCGAGACACTCGAGCTGGCGCATATCGATCTAGAGGGCGTAGGTTCGGACGCCGAGGACGTGTCGTATGCCGAGACTCAGCAGATCCCACAAATCCCATCGTTGCGTTCCCTGTCCGTCAGAGGTACCACAGCGCGAATGGATATATTCGTTCATGCATTCCCCAACATTCAGTCGCTTCAGATCTGCGGCGTCTATGCCAAAGTAGACAGGGATGCGGATGCTAAGACGTCCCGGAAGAGCTGGTCGCGTCTCGACCACCTCAGAGGGAATGTCCCTGACTTCCGTTATTGGAACGTCATCTGCCCTGTCCGCAGGCTTGACCTCGACCTAACAGCGTACCATTATGTCGACACTCTGGACGTTGTCAAGCGCAGTGCGCCCGCGGTTTGTCTCTGCCGGTCGAGACGAAAATGGACACCGAATTTTGGATGTCCCTAGTGGACGCTGCCCCTCGGGTGCGCTACCTAGAGCTTTGCTTGGACGAGGGAAGAGTGGCGAATCTGCATTGGTGGATGGTGAGTGTTCTTCTGCTTCTGGCTTGTCCAGAAACAAACTGAGATCATCTTCCAGGACAACATTCCGCAGATTCTAGGGAAACTGCCGCTGACGCACTGCTTCTTTGCTTCCGGCATTCCCATCCCGTCGGATCAGACACGGAGGCGGACAACCGTCATCCGAACGATGCGACCATCCAGGCCTTTCGCGGCCAAATTGCGGACCTGATCCCCTCGCTGCATTATCTTGCACTCACGGAGGCAAACAAGGGGTCCAACGCCTTCGAATACACACATGAAGTGCCGTTCTGGTGGCGCGTTGAAGGTACGCCCCGGAAGCGAAGGTTGGAAGCGCTTCCGCTCGGAACAGGTGAAAGCATGCGAGAGCACTTCCGAAACTTAACACACGCGGCGACCAGCGCGCCTGCGGGATGCATATCCAGTACTGATTAGTCTGATGTTCCAAATGTATGAGGTTCCTAAGTATAGATTGACTGTGAGGTGCGCATCGGTACCATTAGAGTGATAGAAGTACCGTATTAGAAAAATGCCTTGTCGCACAATAATTATTCAGTGTTGGTTAGCAAGACCTTCAAGTTGATCATGGGACGATCAACGGCGACATGGTGAAGTCAACAGGTTTCCCTTGGATCACTGAGCTTGCAACTATGAAAGTATGTATCAACATCTAATCGTTTCCCAGAGTTGTGACCATATTATCACCAATACCTCCTCAGATTGGCGTGGCCCTCGGCTAGTAGGTACAATCGATGCATCCGCAACAATTTTTCAGGGCTTCTGTGAGAAGTCCAACACAACGGTCAGACGTGGGCGGCAGGGTACGTGACAACAACTCACTCATCGACAGCAGGGACGGCGTTTACCGCCAAGAACAGAGCTGCAGCGAGGAGGAATTTGAATTGCATGATGATATGTGTAAACCGTACACGAGAAGACGATTATCAGAACGGTCAGAACAGCAATAGCACCAGGAGGTTCACCTTTTGCGCGATGTAGAAGTTAAGTACCGGGGGCAAATGTGCCGCACACGATTATCCCTCATACGTCGCAACGTCGCAAGGAAGATACGAGTTACTGCTGCTGTCGAATACCACATGAGCGTAGCTGATCACAGCACCGCATTAAAGACGACCGTTTCGTGCATGGCGGTACTTAGCTTGCGACTGTGTTGTGTGTTGATAATTCTGGATTGCATTGCGCCCTGTCAATGCTCAGTGGCATGTTGCATCGACATAAACTTGTACAGGATTCATTGAACCATGACTTACCTATTTGGTTATACATCTGGATGGCCACAAATGGTACAGTCAGGACGCTACACCATGCTGTGTTTTGTGAGACACATGGCTAGGAACGTTCGATCTTGTCGGATTCTAACCAGGCGACCATCTGAGTTGCCCGTGGCATCATGAAGTGATCACTGAGTGTGCTTCTTGATGGTTCGCGGCAACATTGAAAGACCATCGACCAGACACCATAAATGGTCCTAGTACATCGTGAACAGCTTTCAGTATTTCACCGAGTGAATGTTGCAGCCGAGATTCTACACATCTGTAGTCGCGCAGTGGCATCATCCAATGCATTCCAAAGCTCTAACCTAGCTGAATGGTCGCGTGTACGTGTTGTGAATGCAAGTCGGTTGTCAATCTCTGTTGTTCGTGCTATGCAGAAGACCGCTCACTTTAAGCAACCACACCCATCAATCCGCTGTCGAGTCTTCAACAATGCAAGTCAGTTGCACTGAAGTATTTTGTCGAGACATGCAAGACGGACGCGATCAAGTCTATCGAGTAGCCGCCCTAACATTACCAACGTTAGGTTCAAGGTTAAGAACTATACGAAGAACTTTGCTAGGAACGATGGCCGCAGGGACCTCTGAGTCCGAAATGTTTTCGGTGTTGCGCGAAATGACCGGTAGGCAAGTGTCAGCATCATGCCTAATGCACGCTCCGGTGTGCCCACGAGCTGTATAATGCACGAGACATCGTTGTGAGACGAGGATTTTACGTGACTGACTAGGACGAGCATACCCTTATGGCACTACGGATGATCTACCGTCTAAAGGTTGAAGCACGCGTTCCAGTCGCGATCGAGGATAAGGAACGACACTGGGTGCTTCAAGTTTCTGCGACATGACCTGTACAACCAGGAGCATGCATTGTTTCGGCTTCAAACGCTCACTGGCAGAGCCAACACTAGGTCATGAATGGTCGTTAAATAATAAAGAATGCGTCTGGACGTGGATCTGGATATACATGGTGTAGCACAAGAACGAAGAAAAAACGAACGAGACTTCCCTTGTGGGTAATAAGTGGATCCGAGTGAAAGAAAACATAGCGAGGGAGGTATCAATTAGGCGGCAAGGGAATAGCGAAATGAGAAGCGGATGTCCATCACCTGGGCTGATACCTGACGTCGACCAACCAAATAGTGCACGGATTTTGGCAGTAACCCAGCTACGGTGTACCTTCAGAATTGACTCGCCATAGTACCGCCGCGGTTGCAACACCCAGGACAGCGAAGCCTACCGCTGCCGTCAGAGAATGAAACTGGTTCTATTTTGGCCATGAGCACAGAGAATAGAGATGTCAAAACGGCACTCACCAAATCCTTCGGCGGTTCTTTCGTTCGTGCGTCTGTAGCTGTACCAGAAAGGGCATCCGTGCTTGACAAGGGCTGCATGACAACAGATCCCTCCGGGGTGGGTAGAAACTGGATGCCTTTCGCAAGATCTTGCCGAATGTCCTTGCCGCTTGCAACTCCTGTTGATTCGACCATTGTCTCCGAGTCGCTCTGACTTGAGTCATCTGTCGTCCACGGAGACCGACGGCGGGGACGAGAGCCTGGTAAGGTAAACAGGTCTCCCCCGCGCACAGAAGAAGAGTCTGGTGCAGGCACGGTTGGACCCGTCGAGGTTGAACGTGAGCGCGTGCGGCCTCTCGACGCGTTGCGCTTCTTCCTCTGCCTTGGACGCGTCGACTCTGCCGACAGGCTCCGTGGGCTAGGAGGCATGACGATAGTCCCGTTCATCTTCGCGCCGCCATTCGGAAACGACTGTTGAAACTGGTTCTGAAACGTCGCGAGCGACACGAGGCCCGACTCGACCTTGGTCACCGCGCTCCCCATACCTTCCTCCACTGCATGTACCCGCGCCTCCCACTCCTCCTTCGCGCGCTTCAACCGTTCTCGTTCTTCGTTCCACTCTTCCTGCACCCCACTCCACTGCCCCTCCACGTTCTTCTTCCACTCATTAAGCATCTCGGTCAGCGACTCCCGCTCCCGTAGCCGCTCCTCCTCCCCGATTGACGAACGCGCTGAAGGTTCCTCTGAAGCAACTGCCCGGGCGGCTTCCGCGGCCTCTGCAAGTTGTTGTGTTGTCTCGGCTTGTGCCTGCACTTGAGCTTGGGTAGCCTGCACGAGAGTCTCCAGCGTGGACACCTTCGACTCCAGCCCCGATATTGTTGACTGAGCGGTTGTATGCTGGGTCTGCAATGTGCGCGACAACTCCAATGCGGCCTCGAGCTGCTTGGATAACGTCGTAAGCCGTTCAGTGAGATCGTCCGGTACCTGCACAAGAGCGGGTGCAAGCGCTGGCGTCGGCAGGGAGGGGGATCGTGGACGTAGATGCGACAGTGCCTGCGAGTCGGTATCTCTGTGCCGTCCGTGTCCATGCTGCTCGTGGATATGTTCACGCTCGTCGTCGTCCTCAACCATACCCATGCCACTCGGCTCGGGTGTTCTAGGGCGTACCTCGTCTCTTCTTCTCCGGCGCTCCTCCTCCTCTTCCTCCACTGCCATCTGGTCTTCGTCCTCCTCGTCAACGCGCTCGAGCTCGTGCGGCACGACGGTGTTGATGCTGCGAGCGTCATCATCATCGCTCTCGCTCTCGCTGTCGAACGCGTCGTCGTTACGCCCGTCGTGGTGCTGACCGAGGCGGGAGGGACTGCCACCATGCCGCCGGATGGTATCCATCTCGCGCTTGCGTTCCTCCATCATATCGCGCATCGAGCTCACTTCGCGCTTGATGGCGTCGTGTTCAGCCAGCATACTCTCGAGCGAGCGGATTTTCTCGACGTGACTCGCGAGGGATAATTGAGTCTCACGGAGCTGCGACTGCAGCTCGCCGAGTGCCAAGGTCGAGTCTGCGGCAGCAGGCTGCTGGTTTTGTTCTTGTGATGATTGAGGTGGCATAACGGGGGGCAGCGTCTGGGGATAAGGCGCGAGGTTTGGAGGCTGCAAGCGAAATATTTGGTTCGTGGACTACATCGCGATAAGCGATGCGACGTACCATGTTGCCTCCGAGCGTGTCGTGGATCTCATTCATGGCTCCCGTGAGCGAATGGAGCTCCGCTCCGGTCTCTCGACTCTTCTGCAGCTCACCCTGGAGTCTGCTGAGGATATGGTCGAACGTGAGACCGCTCTTTCCCGGGGGGCGTACGTTTCCACCCATTCCGCCCATCCCGACGAGTCCCTGTTGCTGCATATTTGGTCTACGTTGTGCAGCACCGGGACCGCCATTTACACCGTTCTGCTGGCCATTAGCAAAGCTGAAGGCGTTGCTGCCGTTGGCAACGGCATTCTGGTTGCTAACAGCGGCATAGGCGGGCGTGTTCTGCTGGGCCTCCACGCGGGCAGCGGCCTGCGCTTCCTGTTCGGTAAAAACACAGACGACGCGGGCGGCGACTTTGTGGTGGATGATGGACTTGTTGTCCTCGCCTACAATGTCGATACCGAATTCCTGCGGCAAGTAAGCACGCGCACGATGCGGCGCGGGGCGCAAGCCTGAGAACGTACTACAATGTCGTCTGTTTTGAGCTCAAATGGCTCGGACTCGAGGCCCTCTGGGCTGAGACGTTCGCCGTTGATGAAGGTACCGTTGGAACTTTTGACATCTTTAATGTAGATCTACGGCAACGTTGAGACGACAAGAGACAGCTGGAGAGGGCCAAGCGCACCTTTCCGGACTCCTCCCAGACTTCTGCATGCTGTCTTGAGAGGACCTTGGAGTCGAAGTAACCGTTGCGTTCTGCAGGGAGTGTCTTGGCGTTGGTCTGTCGGCCGATCTTGACGCGCTGGTTGTTGAGTAGAGCAATATGTTTTGGGTCGAAGGGAACGTTGAGCGGGTAGAGATAGAGGGCGGGGAGAGGGACGGGAGAATGTGGTGTTGAGAACGGGGCGGGCATTATGGACGTGGGCGGGCACGCCGTCAACAACGATGAGAGGAGACACCTTTGTTTGGTTCCCTTTGGCCTCACTGTGACTCTCATCACGCCACGTGATTCTGTGCCGCCCCACCGCGGTCCGTCGCTCGGCCGCTTCATCTTCCTTCCGAGACTGCTGTGGACCAGGCTGTGGCCACTGTGCAGAACATATCATAGGGCGCGGCTTACATCTAAGTACTAAGGATACATGTACAGGACCACCTCAATCATCGACGCGAGACTAATGACGCCTCTTCAACCCGAGGTAAGTACTCGCCACTTATTAGTGTCGACTTCATCGTATGCCAGTGGCCCCAAATGCGGTTGAGGAAGGGCAGCTCTCGTAGCTGTAGTTTGAGACAGGTAGGTGCGCGTCGTTTTGATTCCAACGGTTGAAACCACTAAAGCCTATCGAAAACACCTCAGTGCCCTATATCATTCAATAACATCTTGTGTTGGTCCGCCGACCGTCAACCATCTTCTGCTTGCACAAAGCATTGTATTTGTGACACAATCTGCCCATTTCTGTGCGGCGGACTGACATTGACAATGCACCGAGCGTGGGTCCCGTTTCCCCAGCGACGAGGGGTACTGCGCTGCCTAATAATTTTCACTAGAAAATTGGATGCGCAGCTCACACCGTGGAATCAGTGAAGCAAAGGAGTAAGCGTCCCTTCTCGCGATGTTTTTTCTCGGCGACATTTACTTCGCCACCGTTTCTAGCGCATAGAATCACGGATACGCAGTGTTAACAGGCACCCCGAACTGATTCAGGTTCGTCCATGATGCTAGAAGGGTACATGCTTACCGTAAGTCTCAGGTACTTGTGTCCGCGGGAGATGCGCGAGTGTGTGCGCATCAACGATTAGTGGCGTAGCTGTCACACCCTCTTCTCGACTTGAGCACTGCTGGCTCTTTCCCGTTCGCTTCTGCATCCTCCTCCTGCGGGACTTTGCTTATCATCTGGCTCTCTACGACAACAATGGAATTGCTTTCCTGGATTGTGAAATGCCGAATGCTCCCGTGTAATGTGCGCTGTACATGTGAGATGAAATTCTCGACTCCATGACGTGTCACTTCACCTGGTCCTCCGCTCTGACGACGTCGGCGTTTTCGACATTGGTTAACGGCGTAGTCAACCGAAGTTTCATCTGGTATCTAGTGTGTCGTCGGCGATCCGTACACGTCTGGCGTTTCCGTTGCTCCAATGTGGTCTCTTGAACAAGTGTCACAAGCTACAACGCCCCATCCTTACATGCGATTCGGCACCTCTGCTATCGAATGCCAGACACATTATCTCCCAGCTCTACGGACGACCCTGATGGTCTCAGGCCTGTCAACGCTGTGCATTTACACTATTCCAACAGGCTCCTCATACGGCGGAACGCACTCTGCGCCCGTGCCAGTTTAGATATCGGTTAGTCGGCTGGTCGGATGAGGTACGTCGGTGGCATCTCAGGGCGTACTACAATGCACTTATCGACAATGGGCACTGTCGTCGATGCGAATAGCGTCCGGCCTGCATATGGGGTTCTGACCCATCTTTTCTTGTATCCTGGACGTGTCGTTGAAATCTCCTTTGTGTACTAGCCAAAGGTGGTCCTCGTACATCGCTCCTCGAATGACCCGCCGAAAAGAGTCGTTACAGCCTGCCACAACATGGGCCGACTCGATAGTTAACGTGCGTCCCCCTCATCTACTGACTATATGTGCGGTGCTGACCCCGCCTGCAGACACCGCACTGCCGCTGGCCCGGCAGTTGCGACGTCCATGTCCACGCACGACCAGCCTCAGTGGACCTGTGCACAAGCTGTCTGTCTTTGACGCAGGCCGGTGCTCATCCATTTCCACGTGTTGAGGCCCGGACACACATCATCGCGCCCACGCATCGCACCGCCGCAGGCCAGACGGAGGCGATCGCCTTTCTCTGCACTGCCTGCCTGCCTCAGACCTGCGCTCATGCTCGGCACCAGTCCCCATGGATGCGTCGATGTTCAGGATGCTACACGCTGCAATGTCGTGCCCTACATGTCTTGATGGGAGGTGCACATGTTTCGCGGCAACCCTTATATGCTGCATCGGCGGAAGCACTATGTGGGGGAATGTCAGCTTGAGTGTTGTAGAACGACCCGCGCTTGATCGCTGATTTAATATCTGAACAAGGTTCATGGCGGACTTCCACTCATTGCAGGGAAGCTGGGAAGTTGGATGAGATTCTTCCGGAGATCTGTTATACTGAGCGGCATGCTGGGGGCCGTTCAGTGGACACCAAGCCGAAGAACGATGGCGAGGCACGGGCGCCTGCGGCCTCCAATCGCGCTCGTCGTGGTCTTCCTCTTCTTGTCCAGTTCTTGAAAGTTGCGCCCTCCTTCGCACCACCCACCGAGCGCACCCCCCACAAGCGATATTGTACATACATGGTGAACATCACCTACGATACGTGTGAGTCACCACCGTCCGTTGCCTGCCTCCCGCTCTCATCGTCTGCGCAGCGGGAGACCTGAACTGGTATGACCCTGACACCGGCATCACGCACGTCTACAATCCAGGCGACATCGCCTGGGTCCTCGCATCCACCGCCCTCGTATGGATCATGGTTCCTGGTGTTGGTTTCTTCTACTCTGGCCTCCTGCGGCGCAAAAATGCCCTCTCTATGATCTGGTCATCCGTGATATGTCTTGCCGTCGTTTCTTTCCAGGTCTGTATTCTACTCCCCACATCTTCTGCCGCTCACAATCCACATCCCATCATAGTGGTTCTTCTGGGGGTCAGTTGTCTGTCCGGCGCGCTCAATCTGTCCATGTGCGCTAACATTCACACAGATTCTCGCTCGCCTTTAGTGATGGTGCCGACCGTTACATTGGTGATCTCCGTACGCTCCTCCTTGTCATCTCTTGGCATCTTCCTCATCTGCACTCTCGCAGGGTATTTTGGCCTCAAGGGCGTCCTGGAGAAACCGTCAATCGGCAGCCCTCGCATTCCTTCCATCGCTTTTTGTGTTTTCCAGCTCATGTTCGCAGCTATCACGTTCGTGCACTCCCCTTCTCACGTGTCTACCTCGCTGACACCCCTCCAGTCCCATGCTAGCCATCGGCGCCTTTGCCGAACGTAGCCGCCTTGGCCCCGTCATGGTCTTCGTCTTCATCTGGTCTACTATCGTGTACGATCCCATCGCCTGCTGGACTTGGAACTCTAATGGGTGGTCCTCCGTCCTCGGCGGTCTCGACTTTGCCGGAGGAACGCCCGTCCACATCTCCTCCGGCAGCGCCGCGCTTGCGATCTCCATCTACATGGGCAAGCGCCGCGGCTACGCGACCGAGCGCCTTGCGTACAAGCCCAACAACACGTCCTATGTCGTCCTCGGCACGGTCTTCCTGTGGTTTGGCTGGTTCGGCTTCAACGGCGGCTCTGCGCTCTCTGCGAACCTGCGTGCCGTCCAGGCATGCATCGTGACCAACCTGGCTGCTAGCGTGGGCGGTCTGACCTGGATGCTCTGGGTGAGCATAGAGCTCCAACCATCAATTCGTCTCGCGAGGCTGATAGCGTCCTGCAGGACTACCGTCTCGAGCGCAAGTGGTCTGCTGTTGGGTTCTGCTCTGGTGCCATTTCCGGCCTCGTCGCGATCACGCCCGGCTCGGGTTTCGTTGGGTCCCGTATGTCGTGACGTTGTGTACATATCTTATGTATGTGACTCACCGCCACTGGCACTCTGTGTTTGCAGCGGCAGCTGTTCTGTTCGGGTTCATGGCCGGCACCGTCTGCAACTTCGCCACACAGCTCAAGTTCTACTTTGAATACGACGACTGTCTCGACGTGCGTGTCTCCCCACTGGCAGCGGCCGCAGCTTGCGCCGACACTGACCGCACGCAGATCTTCGCCTCGCACGCGATCGGCGGCGTCGTCGGCAATGTGCGTCCCGTCCGCCGCGCGTCGGCCCTCACACACTGACACCCTCCGCTGCCCAGATCCTCACCGGCCTGTTCGCGCAAGCCAGCGTCGCGCGCTTCGACGCGATCACCGTCATCCCCGGCGGCTGGCTCGACCACCACTACGTCCAGCTCGGCTACCAGCTCGCCGACTCCGTCTCCGGCATGAGCTACTCCTTCGTCATGACCGTACGCCGCCCCGCCCCGCCCCGCCCGTGCAGCCTTTTAGCGCTAACTCTGATTGTCACGCAGACGGCGATCCTGTGGGCGATGCACCTCGTCCCGCACCTGCGCCTGCGCAGCACGGCGGAGGCGGAGGTGCTCGGGATCGACGACGCGGAGATGGGCGAGTTCGCGTACGACTACGTCGCGCTCGACCTCGCCGCGGAGCACGAGTTCCACGACGACACGCACGGCGCCGCGGCGGCCGGCGGGCGCGAGCCGCAGCATGAGCACGTCCACAGCGTGCGCGAGAAAGGGTCGCGCGACGGCAGCGTCGAGAAGAAGGCTGCGGTGCCTGTGTAGGCGTGCGCTGGTGGGAGTACTGTGCGCGGCACAGATGGGCGGCCTCGCGTGCTTGGGACTGGCTGCGCGCAGCCTCGGCGTCCGCGTCTCCTGCATGTACGTTCTACCGCACTGCAGGACCCGCCGAGGGGGACAGTGTCGTGTATATGTATGGTAGACGGACTGAATGTACACGGCGACTCTATGACTACATTCTGGCCATCGCACGCCGTGCCCGGCTCGAGGGGTTAGCCTGTCATCGACCCACTGGGGAAAGGTCCCTGATACGACTATCGATGCCAACGTCTATTCGAGCCTCGTGCGCCTGTATATGCGGTCCCGTCGCGGCCTCGCGCGCCAGCGCAAGTCTCATAGCGCTCACCGCGCTCGTCGTGCGTATTGCGCTCAAGGCAACCCCCCTCGCCCTCTGGCGCACGAGATGGCCGCTGCAGTTCCTGCCTCCTGCAGCGGTGTCCGAGCGGCGCGGCAGGCGCAGAAAGGACGGCAGCGAGGTGGCGTAGCAGGGCAAGAATCACGCACGCGCGACGGCGCGGGGTCGAGCATCGACGGGGACGTCGATGTCTCGCCCGATGTCGCGGTTGCAGACTCAGGGGGGGAAGGCCGGGTGGAGGGTGCGATTCAAGACGGGGGCGGGGACACAGAGTGTTGCGGAGGCCTCGTGTGGCATGCATGGCTTGTGCGTCGGGAGCGGGCGGACATATTTAGACTGTAGCCTCAGCGAACGGGACGTCGGATACTGAACATGCATGTCCTGCCTGGGCGGCTCGCTTCGGAAACGACTACGGAGGATGGTTACTGCAGGGCTAGAACTTGGAACATACCGGTGAACGAGAGATGAACGTTCTGTGAGAGGATTATTGCATATATATGCCATGCACTGTTGAGCGAGTTCGAAAGGGCAAGCTTGTTGTTCTACGTGCACCCTTGCATGCCAACTTCAGTAAACTCTGGAGGGCCGCTACATCGCAGCGCAAGTGCGTTCTGCGTTGAGAAAATCTTGCCTCGCACTCGAGGCATGACATGAACTGGCCGCCATGTCCGAGTGCACCCGGATGGGTGACGTCCGAGTACCCGGACTCCGAGTGCGATAGCAACATGGTGGCGGGCCAGTGGCATGTATAATGAGCCGCTCGCGTGAGTGTACATGTCTCGATGTATGGCGGCGGAGGTCGATCGGATCGGATGACGGTGAGCCGCCATGTCCGTAAGCACAGGGGACGTCTGCAATACTTCTGTGGCAGCTCACAGCACTGAAAAGATACAACGATTGCAAGGAAATCGAGCGACCTCGCGCGGAGTTCTGCGAAATGGTGCGGAGATGCGCTTGAGGAAGCACAGGGATGTGGACCGCGTCTGTTCTCGAGCAGACTAGACTCGAATGGAAGATACGGTGAGGGTATCCCCATGCAAGTGCTTGGTGGCGGCGTGGGGTTACTTGTTTGACATGACGTGGGGAAAAACTAGTGATCCGCGGATAGACATGTACTCCGGATTGGAATATCAGTGCGGCACGGCGGATGGGAGAGGGTGAACAGTAGGCCAAGCGACGGAAATAGAAACTGGCTATGGACGGTACAAGTCGGGGAGATAGAGCCTGCCACGGAGGGAAAGTGAGAGTGAGGTTGAGTGAAGTTGTGAGGAAGGGAGAAGGGTGTGCCTGCACGTGGGGGAGACTGGAAGCCGACGGAGGCGCAGAGCGGGCTGGCGCTTCGGCGGCCAGGCACAGGTGTGTTGCTCTAAATGAAGTTGGGGGAAGTTGGAGGATCGGATCCGAGGCTGTGCGTGTCGGAAAGCGTCCGCGCTCGGCCTATGACGAGAGCGGCGGCGTCTGCGGAGGGATCGGCGTGGACGGGCGGCGGCGGGGGCAGCGGTCGGGCGACGGGAGGGACGAGATCTGCCGGAGATCTGAAGAAAGAGGGCGATAAACGGGGGGCCGGCCATTGGACGATAAGGGCGGGCGTCGATCGCCAAGGGAGAGTGGACGACGGCCTTTAATCGTCTGCGCTGCTTCTCTTCCAGTCCAAGAAGCGTCCCCCCACCGACCCCATCCCATCCATGGTCAACGTCACCTACGATGCGTGTAAGTGCCCCTCTCTCTCTCCCGCTCCCCGCACTCATCCTCTCCCAGCGGGCGACCTCAACTGGTACGACCCCGACACCGGTCTCACCTCCGTCTACAACCTCGGCGACATTGCATGGGTCCTCGCATCCACCGCCCTCGTATGGATCATGATTCCTGGCGTCGGCTTCTTCTACTCCGGCCTCCTGCGACGCAAAAATGCCCTCTCCATGATCTGGGCATCTATGATGTGTCTTGCCGTCGTCTCATTCCAGGTCCGTCTTCTTTTCACCTTTCCCACCCTTCTGCCGCTCACTAACCACATATCACCACAGTGGTTCTTCTGGGGGTCAGTCGCCCTGTCCAATGTCCCATTCTCTCTGTCCTAACACCCACACAGATTCTCGCTCGCCTTCAGCGATGGTGCCGACCGCTACATTGGTGATCTCCGTACGCGTCTCTTCCTCTCTATCAGGCTTCTCCTCATCCGCGTGCCCAGGCTATTTTGCCCTCAAGGGCGTCCTCGAGAAGCCCTCAATAGGCAGTACTCGCATTCCTTCCATCGCTTTTTGCGTTTTCCAGCTCATGTTCGCAGCTATCACGTTCGTGCACTCCCCTTCTCACGTGTCTACCTCGCTGACCCCCCTCCAGTCCCATGCTAGCCATCGGCGCCTTTGCCGAGCGTAGCCGCCTCGGTCCCGTCATGGTCTTCGTCTTCATCTGGTCTACTATCGTATACGATCCCATCGCCTGCTGGACCTGGAATTCCAACGGTTGGTCCTTTGTCCTTGGAGGTCTCGACTTTGCCGGTGGAACCCCCGTCCATATTTCCTCCGGTAGCGCCGCCCTTGCCATCTCCATCTACATGGGCAAGCGCCGCGGTTATGGCACCGAGCGCCTCGCCTACAAGCCCAACAACACCTCCTACGTCGTCCTCGGCACCGTCTTCCTGTGGTTTGGCTGGTTCGGCTTCAACGGTGGCTCTGCCCTCTCCGCGAACCTGCGTGCCGTCCAGGCATGTATTGTCACCAACCTCGCCGCTAGCGTGGGCGGCCTCACCTGGATGCTCTGGGTGAGCACAGACTTCTTCGATTATTCCGCAAGGCTGACAATGTCTCACAGGACTACCGTCTCGAGCGCAAGTGGTCCGCCGTTGGTTTCTGCTCTGGTGCGATTGCTGGCCTTGTCGCGATCACGCCCGGCTCGGGTTTCGTTGGCTCCCGTATGTCCCGCCGCCGCACATCCCGTACATCCCACTCACCACTTTACACTTGCAGCCGCCGCCGTCCTGTTTGGATTTATGGCCGGCACCGTCTGCAACTTTGCTACACAACTCAAGTTCTACTTTGGCTACGACGACTGTCTAGATGTGCGTGTCCCGCGCGAGGTCGTGTGACTTGCGCTCATGTTTGATGCAGATTTTTGCCTCACACGCGATTGGCGGTGTCGTCGGCAATGTGCGTTCATGTTGTTCGCCATCGCCCCTCAACCACTGACACCTGCTGCCTCCTAGATCCTCACTGGTTTGTTCGCGCAAGCCAGCGTCGCCGGCTTCGACGCCATCACCGTCATCCCCGGCGGCTGGCTCGACCACAACTACGTCCAGCTCGGCTACCAGCTCGCCGACTCCGTCTCCGGCATGAGCTACTCCTTCGTCATGACCGTACGTCCCCCTGCCCAGCCCAGCCCAGCCCAGCGCACCCACTGACCCCCACACAGACGGTCATCCTGTGGATCATGCACTTCATCCCATACCTGCGCCTGCGCGGCTCGGAGGAGGCGGAGATTCTCGGGATCGACGACGCGGAGATGGGCGAGTTCGCGTACGACTACGTCGGGATCGACCTCGCCGCGGACCACGACTTCCACGAC
Source organism: Amylocystis lapponica (assembly GCA_022376435.1). Taxonomy (NCBI): domain Eukaryota; kingdom Fungi; phylum Basidiomycota; class Agaricomycetes; order Polyporales; family Postiaceae; genus Amylocystis; species Amylocystis lapponica. The sequence goes on from JABYQE010000109.1 coordinate 21,975, forward strand.
GACACGCACTCGCACGGCGACATCCCCGCGACGTCCGGCGGGCGCGAGCCGCAGCACGTGCACAGCGTGCGCGAGAACGCGTCGAGCGACGGCAGCGTCGAGAAGAAGCACGCCGTCCCTGCGTAGGCGCGTGCGGTTGTGTTGGACGGCGGCGTTATATTCCTTGTTTTCTTAAGTAGCTCCGGCGGCGCGTGGTTTAATGTACCCTAGACGGCGTGTATGTACCCCACAATTCTATAATGACATACTACCCGAAGCGGAGAGCTCGACCTGTCCTTGTGAAGATGGCCGTAGGTCGACCGCGGCTGACAGCAGCGACGGATGCGCAACGTCAGTGTCAGCCTGCGGCCCGCCGGCTGCTCAGCCCGCGTACTTACGGAGAGCTCGGACCCAGGACGCCCGCGGCTGACAACTCCAACGCGCCTCCGCCAGCCACCAGCGCGCCGGATCCGCGCTGTCAGCCCGCAGTCCAAGGCCATTGACACGCAGCGCCCCGCCCGCTGCCCCGCCCACCCGCCGCACGCCCAGAACACGCACGCAAGCCCCCCACAACACAACCCAGCATGCCAGCGAGCCCCGCCCAGCCCCCGCTCGCCCCCGGTAAGTCCGAGTCCGAGTCCGAGGCGCGCCGCCGTCGCTCACGCCCCGCCCCGCCCCGCCCCGCCCTGCAGGCGCCATCGCGTGCATCGCGCTCACCGCGCTCGTCGTGAGCCTCGCGCTCGCAGCGGGCCTCGTCGTGCTCCTGCGCCGCGCGCGCCCCCGCCCCCGCCCCCGCCCCGTGCGCCGGTGTCCGCGTCCGTGTCCGAGGCGCGCGGCGGACCCCGAGCGCGACGGGGCGGACGCGGAGACCCGGAAGGCCGAGAAGACGGAGGTGGACGCAGAGGACGCGGAGGACGCGGAGAAGACGGAGCTGGACGGAGGCGGAGGTGGAGGCGGAGGCTTTGACGTGTCGCTGTCGGTGCCGCGGGTGTACCGGCTCGAGGGCGCGGACGGGGAGAGCGTCGGCGTCGAGATGCGCGTGACGCCGCCGACGCCGGAGGGCGTGGCGGAGAAGGGCGCGGCGGGGCGGCGGGGGCGGTTCGAGGCGGCGGGGGCGGGGGCGCAGAGTGCGGCGGAGGCGTCGTGGTGGTTCATGTAGCGTGCGCCGTGGCGGGCATGGTGGACACTGGACGGACCTGGACAGGGATGCGGGCCGCTCGCCGTGGAGGATAATGCAGTAGCGCAGGGGTAGAACGGGTATACGGATGAACTGGAGACGGACTATCTCATCCCTGTCGGACGCGCTCGGAAGGGGCGCGCTTGCTGTTTCGGTCGCTCGTTGGGTGGGAGGGATGCGTGATCATTCACTCGCCGATAACGTATGTACAGCCCGCCGCGCCGATCCACACCTCGTGCACCTTCTCTGCAGGCACATCGATGCGTGCGCCAGGCCCGAACGACGCCTTCTTCGTTGGATCATCCTGCGGGTACGTGACCGTGAACTCGCCCGAGAGAATGAGATGAGTGGTGAGCCCATGGTGAGAATGCGGGCGGTAGTGATAGTTCCTGCAGGCAAGCTCGGACTTGAGCGCATTGCATCATGGCATGGTTAACGTAGTGTACGCACGGGCTGTCTGTCCATGTGTAGACACGAGTGAAACCCCATGAACGAACCCTGTCTTCTGCTGCTTCGCGAGATAGTTGTACAGTGGACATGGTTCTGGGCGCCCTCAGGCTGCGTATTATAAGAAGGTTAGGTGGACGATCAAGTTCAAGGTGTGGGCCGCGCGCCATCAATCTGGGACGATCTGGATCTGTCCCCACGCTCACACTTATGCACCATACATTCATCGTCAGAATGAACCGTACGGGATTGCAACACTGTCCAACAACAACCACCTAAACCTGTACAGGATCAACCTGGCGGCTGCGGGGAAGTGTTCAAGTCACCCGCTACGAGGAATACGTGTGGGCTCTGCATCACGAGTATCGAGACGACGGTGTCTCGAGCGCCATAGAATTCTCCTCTCCCTGCCATCCAAACCCTCAGCATCAGCACAGCTCCGTTGCAGAGAGAACGCACCGTCGTGTACACGCGCCGTGCAAATAAACGCAGCGGCGGATCCTGCAGCTGCGCCTCATTAACATGCATGGAGCCCTCGTCCTGCATCCGGGTTGCTGCGGCACGATCCGAAACACTTCCGTGAATGGGCGCACTGCGTCGACGAACACCATGTCCACCGCGCCACGCCGTGAGCCTCCTGGTTGTTCCAGAAAGCAGCACTGCAACGGAGTCAGCCCCCACGAAAGTAACACGTCCGAGGCGCGTTGAACGGCGGCGTGGTGGCGATTGCGGGGTCCGAGTCCCTATCCTTCTAGACCGCCCGCCCACTAGCGAGCACTCTAATCGACAGCGGCGTTGGATCAGTGCGACTGAGGACAACGGACCTGCCACAACGGAATCTGATGCCACCTCCATAGCTCTCGCCCGTGCTGAAGGACCGGCCAATATTGTTGTGGATGCCATCGTAGATGTCCTCAAACTGGCTGTCGTGCGGCCGCTGTCGGGTGGTCCTTGCTCAACGCTTCCTACGTACTTTTGTGGATACCCGCAGCAGCCACTGAGTCCAGTGTCCTGTGCACGCGCGATGGGTTCTTTCTGCGAGACCCGAGAAACTGTCGCTAAGTGCTGAACATCACGGACACTGCGAGCAGCTTGATGTGGTCTCCGTGTTGACCGAATGCCTACCTCCTGGTCGTAAATATTCGTGCTGTGTTGAAGTTTTCGAGCCGGGACGCGTGATCACAGTACCGAACGAACCCGGACTCTGACGCGACGAGGTTGAACATGAAGCATCTTAAGGCCGCGCGCCAGAGCGATTGAGCGTCTGATTATCGGATGGAGGCTGGCGGGCGTGCGGTTCACTCCTTTCATCCCGCCATCGTCATCTGCAATTTACCCGGAAATCACTCCTACCAATGTCTCAAGTTAGCTCTGTCTACAAGCTGCTCGGTATGTGCTGATCTCCTCTCCATGTGGGGCATTCAAGTTTTGACAGCATGCAATCAATCTATGTCCAGTTGTTGCAGCAGCAGTGAAGAACCCCTCCGAATTGCCACCCAGGGCTCCCAATCTCTATGTCAAGGTTCATCTGTCTGATCCTCAATTCAACTGTAAGACCACTCTCAAGAAACACTCCTATCAGCCTAAATGGAATGAAGAGTTCCTCCTGTAAGTTGTGGAGTTTTGCACATCATTTTTACTAAAACAATCATTTCATTGCTTACAGTGGAGACATTACAAATCTTTCATCAAAGGTCAAACTGGATCTGATTCATGACTCTCCATCCCATTCTATTTCCTTCATGTGGAAAGGTTGAGGTCACTCTTGACTCCTTGCTCAAGAACAGTAATAAAGGTACTTGTTTCTCTCACTAGAAACATCACTTGACACTTGACAATTTACACTGAAATAGACATTGACCTCACCAGGCCCAAGAAATCAACTAAATGGAAAGATCTAAGATGGACTCTTCAAGTCAAACTCACCAAGATTGACCTCAGAACAGCAGCAGAACAGACTCTGGGGAATTCTCAGAATATTGTGTCTAGGGTTAATAATTCTCTTGGTAGTACTCATGAACATATCCTTGAGGCAGAAGAACAAGTGGCATCTGCTTTTGAACTAGATTCAGGTTTATTCAAGGCACTGGGAGCAGTTATTTCTAAACTGCAGTTTCTTGACCAAGCTATCAAAGTTATTGATAGTCTGGCAGAGGTGAGATTGCTTGTGATTCTCTCATCCAGTTTGTTGTGCTCAGCTCAGTTCAGGTCCATCCTTATACAAACCTAGCATGGAAGGTGCTACCCTCAGTTCAGAAGGTATTGAAGGTTTAATTCATAAGACCAGATAAATGCTAATTGTAATACAGGCTTTAAAGGCACAGCAAGAAAGAGACAAGAGTATCATTGATCTTGCAAACACTTTGCATGATGTTATTAGCTCGACTCTGGAGCATGACAGACTGCAGAATAAAAGTCAGAAGATGGTCAACAACATCACCAAGATCATGCAGCAGATAGTACAGTGTGTTTTGTTCATTCAGAAATATTTGGGTCATGGATTTGGCAGTGAGCATTTTAGATTATTTTATTATCTATACTAAGCATTAGCAATCTATAACAGTCAGACTTGTGCAGCAAACTTTCTCAGGCTTGCAAGATCAAATTCAAAATATAAAGCACACCTTGATTCAAAGCCAGGATAGATTGGAAAAGGATCTCATGATTTACAGCAGTTTGATACTGTCTGATGTGAGAGAACATGTCATTGACATTAGTAAGTTGAATGCCATGTGTCATAAACTTCATTCAAACCCTGAACAATGAGATCTCAGAAATCATATTTACCCAGCAGAAATGAACACAGTCCAGCGTAATGCATGTCTACCACAGACACGCTCACATCTTTTGGCCACTATTGTGCAGTGGCTCAGTGATACAAGTCATGACCAAAGAGTTCTCTGGCTGCATGGCCCTGCTGGGTGTGGAAAAACTGCTATTGCAGAAACAGTCTCCAAGTTCTTCTATCCTCTTGGTCAGAGAGGGGCCTTTATCTTTCTAGATCAGCAGAATCAAGTTCAAAGCAGCCCTGTCAGGATCATTCAAACCATTGCATATCAGCTTGCTCAATTTCATCCATCCTTTCAATCTTCTCTTGCAGATATTATCAAAAAGATTCCAAACATATATCAAGAGACTCTTGATACACAATTTTCAGAGCTATGGATTGAGGCCCTTTCTCATGTTTCAGATGAATCAATCTTGCCAAGCCCAATCATCATTGTCATTGATACTTTGGATGAATATGGTGGACCAAGTGAAAGGAGAAGACTACTCCAGCTGCTGTCTGTTGATTTGAAAAGACTTCCATCTATGTTCCACTTCTTGATCACCAGTCGTCCAGAGTTGGATATTGTTGAGAAGTTCTCGCAGTCACATATTTACCAGATGTCTCTGACTCTAGAATCAAGCAAAGAGGATGTCAAAGTCTATCTGGACTATGAGATGGCCCAAATACAGACTAGATTCCATGATTTCCCCACAGCTACTGCTTTTATGAATGCTCAAGCAGATGGTCTGTTCATATGGGCAACCACAGCTGTGTCCTTTCTTTCAGCAGATAACTATTTTAATCCTCAAAGGCAGCTGGATATTCTTCAAAATTCTGGACTCAGTGGAGATGCCAAAACATCCTTGGACAAATTGTATGACACTATTTTGAAAGCACCAGGCTCTCTATTTATTGAAGAGTGCTGCAAAGTACTTGGAATTATCCTGGTTGCTCAAGTGCCAATCACAGATGGCATTATTGACAAGATGTTATATCCTCAGGGCACAGAATCCTGTAAAGAGGTCCTTAAAAGACTAGGCAGCCTGTTGAGCTGGAAAGAGGGGGATCTTGTGCACATTCTGCATTCTTCATTTGCAGACTATCTAACAGACAGAAACTATCAAAGTACCAGGCCATGGTACATTGACCAAGTTTTGTATAATGAACTTGCTGCAAAGTCATGCTTTCAGATCATGACTTCAGAGCTGAAGTTCAATATCTGTGGACTGCCCACTTCACACATGTTCAATGATGACATGAAGATGTTAGATCTATCTGTTCAGAAAGAGAAATGTATCTCTCCACAACTGGCTTACTCTTGTAAATTCTGGGGAAATCATATAGGAGCATGCAAGGTCACTGCTGAACTACAAGAGTATGTCAAAACATTCTTTGACTCTCAACTGTTGTGGTGGTTGGAGGTGATGAGTATAATGAACAAGGCACCATCATCAACACTAAAGGATGTCACAAAGTGGAATGCTGTGAGTACTACTATTACACGTTATGATAGGATTCAAGACTCACACTATTAACAGAGCACAAATGAAAACATCACAAAGTGGCTTGCTGGTGCTAAGCTCTTTATAGCAGCATACTGGAATATCTTCAGCCAGAGCACACCACATCTGTATATTTCCTGCCTATCATTTGCACCAAATTTATCAAAGATTTATGAAACATATTATCCACAGTATCCACAGATACTAGGGGTGCAGTCAGATGATAATGACTTCTGGCCTGTTGATACAGCTGTGTTTGAAGGGCACACACTCTGCTCTGCTGCAGTTTCACCAGATGAAGAACAGATTGTCTCTGGTTCATCTGATGAGATCATCAGAATACAGAATGCTGCCACAGGAAAGCCCACTGGACAGCCATTGACAGGGCACAAAGGTTCAGTCTCATCTGTTGCATTCTCACCAGATGGATCACAGATTGTCTCTGGATCATATGACAAGACCATCAGAATCTGGAATGCTGCCACAGGACAGCCCACTGGAGAGCCATTAAGAAGTCACACTGACTCAATCTATTCTGTTGCATTCTCACCGGATGGAGCACAGATTATATCTGGGTCAGATGATTGGACCATCAGAATCTGGAATGTTGCCACAGGACAGCCTATTGGAGAGCCATTGATAGGGCATACAGGTGCAGTCTATTCTGTTGCATTCTCACCAGATGGAGCACAGATTGTCTCTGGGTCAGGTGATTCCACCATTAGAATCTGGAATGCTGCCACAGGACAGCCCACTGGAGAGCCATTGAAAGGGCACAAATCTGCAGTCTATTCTGTTGCATGCTCACCAGATGGAGAATATATTGTTTCTGGGTCATCTGATGAGACCATTAGAGTCTGGAATACTGCTACAGGACAGCCTACTGGAGAGCTGTTGAGAGGGCATACAGACTCAGTAATGTCTGTTGCATTCTCACCAGATGGTGAACATATTGTCTCTGGGTCATCAGATGAGACCATCAGAATGTGGAATGCTACAACAGGACAGTGCACTGGAGAGCCATTGAAAGGACACACAAACTCGGTCATATTTGTTTCATTCTCATCAGATGGAACACAGATTGTCTCTGGGTCACTTGATGATACCACAGGGTCTGGAATGCTACTACAGGGCAGCCCACTGGAGAGCCATTGAAAGGGCACACAGCTGCAGTGTTGTCTGTTGCATTCTCACCAGATGGAGCACAGATCATCTCTGGATCAGATGATAAGACCATCAGAATCTGGGATGCTGCCACAGGACAGCCCACTGGAGAGCCACTGACAGGGCATACAGCCACAGTCTTGTCTGTTGCATTTTCACCAGATAAAGAACATATTGTCTCTGGATCATTTGATACCACTGTCAGAATATGGAATACTGCAACAAGACAGCTCACTAGAGAGCCATTGACAGGGCACATGGGCTCAGTGATGTCTGTTGCATTCTCACCAGATGATAAACAGGTTGTGTCTGGGTCATATGATAAGACCATCAGAATCTGGGATGCTACAACAGGTCAGCTCATTGGAGACCCATTAGAAAGAGACAGAGATATAGTCATGTCTGTGGCATTCTCACATGGAGAACAAATTGTCTCTGGGTTATCTGATACAACTGTCAGAATCTGGAGTATTTCCTCAGGCAAGCCTACTAGAGAGCCATTCAGAGGGCACACTGCCACAGTCTGGTCTGTTGCATTCTCACCAGATGGAAAACACATTGTCTCTGGTTCACATGATAAAACCATCAGAATCTGGAATGCTGCCATAGGACAGCCTGCTAGAGAACCATTAAGAGGGCACACAGGTTCAGTCTTGTCTGTTGCATTCTCACCAGATGGAAAACATATTGTCTCTGGGTCAAATGATAACACTATCAGAATATGGAATGCTACCACAGAACAGCCCATTGGGGAGCCACTGAGAGGACACACAGATATAGTCATGTCTGTTGCATTCTCACCAGATGGAAAGCAAATTGTCTCTGGATCATATGATAAGACTATCAGGATCTGGAATGCTGCCACAGGACACTGCACTGCACAGTCATTGAGAAGGCATGGAGGCTCTGCCCACTCTACCACATTCTCCTTAGAAGGAGAACAGATCATCACCATGCCACAAGATAATATTGTCATGATGTACAATAGGGCATCAATGACACAGGCTCAAGGTATGACATCTCAATATTCCATAGCCAATCACTCATTGCTATCAATTACCAGAAGAAGAGGATATAATCAGACAGCATCATCATACCACTGACTTGTATGATAGCCAGTACAGTGACAGTTCAATTCTGCATAATGATGGTTGGATGAAAAGCAATAGAGGAGAGCTTCTGTTCTGGGTACCAGACATCTTAGATCTGGGTTGTGGAGACCTGGCACAGCAGTTATAGGAGCTTCAACCATCAAGCTTGATGTGACTCACTTTGTACATAGCACTTCCTGGCACCTATGTCATATGCCAATTTTAGCTCATGATTAGAAGATGATACAAAGTACACTTGTATGTGTTAATGAGAATGTCATACTTTAGCATCAAGCCCAAGATCTTTTTGCATCTTTTTGCAATTTTGCACACTCAGATTATTGAAAAAAGCCTTAAGTGGAAACATGCAAAACATAGAAACATCATTACATGCTGAAGTATACCTCTAAGGCAGAAATCAAGGAGCACTGAAGTCAAGTCAAGCCATATTAGTTCATCAATGATACAAACCTCAGCTTCAACTTAAACATAATTGATGGGCCTTTTCAAGCTCTGGTAGACCTTGTAACATAATCACCATAGAGAATAGATTGAAGAACATACTAACTATAATCAACCACTACTATGTATCATGGCCTCCATGTTGGCCTGGAACTACTATGCATACTGGATGATGCCAACCACTCTCCGACACTCTTGGTGCGCCTCAGCTGAAGTGATTGATCAGGGTCGTTGTGAGAAGCTTTCAAATCTTCAAAGTTTTGAATAAGACTTCTGACACTACCGCCACTTGTCCTGCGTTGGGTCACATGAGACGCCGATGCCGTAGATGTAGACTCGCCTAACAGTGGGGGTGGATGTAATTCGACCAGTCGCCGAGGGTGCCGGGTTACGCGTGGAATCATTGAAGGCTTGGGTGGAGGGACAGGATGCAGTTGCACCAAGTCCTTCGGAGCGGCGGGCTTCGGGGGAGGCTTCGCAACCGGTGTCGATATCGGCTGGCGAGGCTTGCTGAAAATTTCGGCTGGTGGAATGGGTAATGCGATTTGCACCGGCTGTGTTTTCTTCGACGGTATTCTCTTCGATGAAACAGGAAGATACGAGAATAACAAGCCTCTCATACGTGTCGCCAGGGACGACTGCGTGGACCCTGCAGGTCTACTCGTCCGTGATGTTGCGGCAGAATTAAGCTGGTCGGCCTTAAAAGGAAGGACCCGCGCCTCGCTGACTGCAGTTACCCCCTCCCGTGAGATTTTCGGTGTCTGTACCGACCTGGCAGGTGCAAAATTGGTCGTACGGCCTCCGAGGGCTCTGCCTGGCGCAACGTTAGGATGCTCTATGGCAGACGAAACCACAGAATGATGCCCGTTAGGAGTCGGCGGAGCAACGTTCCCGGAACGCTGTTTCCTCTGCAGCGCCTGCGCTCGCTTCAACATCTGTGCTCTGTGCTCGACCAGTCAGTGGGCAAAATTTTTGACAATAGTGTATCATCACTTACCGATCTGAGATCAACAAACCGTGTGCACTGCCAGCTGCTGCCTGTCGAAGAAATCTGTCCACAACATTCTGAAGGGAGACCTCGTCCACGTCCGCCAACGTGTTACCAAGCCGTTTGGAGGCACCCACAGCAAGCCGCTCGTCGGTGAAACAAGAATCGAGCCTCTTCCAATCACCCTTGGTCCAACCCACCGATGCGTCAGAGTACGGCGGCGGCGACGACAACGACTGGTCGGAAAACACTGCGCTAGGCATTTCGAAGGATCGAGAGCCGCTCACAGGCGTCTTGAATATATCGTGTCGAACGACAGCCCTGGGAGGGGTCATGCATTTGTCATCGTGCACAAGACTTGCTTCCGCCTCTTGGAGTAGTTGAGGCAGCGTCATCATAGGGCTTCCCGGGATGAAGACTTTGTCGCCGATTAGGCCGCCGAGGGTGTGTCGCCGATACGCAGCGGACGAGCGTTTGGCTATTCCGGAATCCAGACATGTCTTCCGACGTGCAGTGCGCATTGCGGTATCAGCGGTCAGATGCATAGATTTACGCTTCGTCGACGGCAACTGCGGCAAACAATCATAGTCATGCTATAGCAAAGGAGCATTCACCATGAGTATAGTAACAAAGGAAAGAGATCAAAGTACGATGGCTCACCATCTTCAAGATGGCGGCGGCATGGGCAGCGGCTCGAGGATCGTCGCTCATGATCTTGACAACATCCCCTTCTGGTACGGAATCTTCATCGTCGGAGCTCCCTGCTTCCGAATGCTCCTCGATCGCAATGGAGGGAAGTGTCTCCGTTCGGAGAACAAGATCATCCGGTTGATACGCATACTTCTGAGAGTAGGGAGTGCGCGGGAGGTCACGCGATGCAACTCGATATGATGCCTCCTGGTGCTCCTCTTCGTCGCTCTCCGCATCTGGTTCTCGAGAAAGCTCTCGGACAACGATATCTTCTTCAGACTCGTCATCGTCCGCAGCGGAGCGCTCGCCACCGGCATCGGGAGAGGTCAAGATATCTTGTTCGGCGAAAGGTTCGGCAGGAATGTCATCTGGTATCGAAGCAGGATTCGCCGTAGGGGACTGATGCAATGCCAAGAGGGCATGCTCCATGGTTTCGCTCTGTTCCAAAGCATCGTGCACAGTTGTAGGGACCGCATCCTCCATAGTAACGTCCGCCTCCTGAAGAACGGTGTCATCGGCGTCTAGAACCGATGATCCATCATCCTCAACGAGATCTAAGTGGTCCGCATCACCGCTGCGTCCATCTTGGAATTCCAGAGACGACGGGATAGTTGCAGACGACACGACTACGGATTCGAGAGATTTGTCGAGATCCTCGAGGGGGCATCTTCTTCGACGTCGTCCAGTACAATGTCGGACTGTTCTTCTGCAATATCCAGAATGCGACCGTGCTCAGTGTCATGAGGTAGACTCGCTCTTACTCTGCGAGGGAATGGACTGATGGGACGGCCCCACGCGTCCATGCGACCGCGGGTGCAACTGCTGGGCGGATCTGCCTTGACAGGCACAGTGAGCACCTTGAACTTGCCCGTGTACTCGCCTGTCTGATCAAAGTCTCCGTCACCCTCATCACTATCGCTCCAAGAATCGCCTCCGCCATCCTGCATCACGTCGTCGAAATTAAAGACGGGGGGGATAGGCTCATCGCTGTCGAAGTCCGAACCCTCCATGTAGCTATCAAGTTGGAGGTCCTGCAGAGGCGTCTCGGCCACATCTTGCTGATGAATTGGTGAAGACGACGCAATGGAGGGTGTCTCGCGGGAATAGGTTGACGATGGAAAGCTTAAGCGAGGCTTGGGACGGCGGGGGGGACCAGACAGCAGGAGCGGGTCGTCGGTAGGAGACGGAGGTGGAAGCGGTAAGCTCATGTCGATGTCTGGGAGCTCCTTCTTGACAAGGAGTGTCAGCTTCTTCCCAGCCGATTTACCCTTCTGCGCAGATTTACGCTTGCTCGACTTAGAGACCTTGGGAGCATGAGAGGCAGGCGGCGTGTAGAGGATCTCGCGAGGAGGGGTAAAGCGTTCCGCGGGTGGCTCATATGGTGGAATGGGAGTCGCAGAACGTCGACGCGATATATGCTCGCGCGTATGGGAAAGTACTGGAGGAATGTAGTCCGCCTCGGGGTTGGCGGCATGTGGAGAACGCAAGAGAGTCCGTTTAGACGGGGATTGGGACGGCCGACTCGACGAAACCTTCGTTGGAGTGGTGGGCAGATGAGATGGATCAAGAAAATCGGACCGCACTAGAGAATCTTGTGATGCAGACGGAACAGCGTTTCTCGATTGCTTACGAGGCTTCGGATTGGGCGTAATGTCCAGGCCCGTACCGGCGGAGGCACTGGTAATATCATCGCGTCGATTTCTAGATGGTGTGATATCCTGCAGTGAAGATATGGATGATATAGATGGTGCAGCCCGCTTGCGTTTAGAATGTGATAGAGATGAAGTCGATCGTGAATGGCGCGAGGGATCTGCAAGAAGTGAAGGAGTGAATGGGGGTACAGATGAAGGCTTCGACCGCGGCACCTGCTATCTCGTTCAGGGGCACACAGATTCGAGGAGCATAAAGGCACTGACTGAGTTTCTGGCACTACTTCTGAGGGTCTCTTCAGGTGGTGGACTGATGAGCATCCTGGACATGTCAACACGACCGTCGTCCTCCTGCTGGGAGGAAGGTGGGGTCAAGAGACCAAATTCAAGATCATCTCTCGAGGATTCAGAGGAGTCTACGTTAGCACGGGCCGCAAACACGAGCGGGCGAGAATGCCTCGGCCTCGTGGTCTTCGCATTGCGCCCCGCCGGACGCAACAGATCATCGAGGGTGGGCAAAGGACTTCGAGGATTATCAGAGCTCATTGTAGGGCCAACATTCTCCATTCCAAGCACATAGATCCAAGAGGTATCAACGAATGAGTTCCAAGACGATGAGGCGGACGAGAAGAGAGGTAGACCTAACCCTATCAAGTTCAACTTTGGGTCACGCCACCGTGTCGCGTGGCCACGCCTGCTCAAGCGCCCACCATATACATTGTCATATTTCATTGACTGTATAAAAGACTACTCGAACAACCCATTCTGAACAGCTGTCATGGGCTCAAAGAGTCCATGCAGTTCTCCCAACGTGTAGCTTAGCGTCATTCGCTCGAAAATCGATGGTCCGTCGTCCACGTCGACCTCAAGCTGCAATTCAAGTTGGCGAGATGCCATCGGTAATGGTAGGAAAGACAGCATATTCAAGCACAGCGTACCAGGGAAATGATATCATCCAGTAGATGTGCTTGACCGACAGCCATCCCCACGAGACCCTGGTAGTTCACGTTCACGATATGGACGTGGAAATGATCTGCAGAATCCGCATAGACAGTATCCTAGGACACAGAATGCCCGAGCACTTACAGTAGGATGGTTGATAGTGCACGTACAATCTCAGCGAGCCCCGGGGCAGACCCCATCTTTGACTCGCTATACTCAAGGCTTCTCTTCGGATGCTGCGTAGCATGCCGAGATGTCGTTTGCGCAAGTCTCTCAAGCTACGCAAGTCCCTCGAGATAGCGATTGCCACGAGATAAAGTGAAGAGACAGTGACCAGGTCCCATTTCATGTCGGGAAGTAGCACATAGCCAACATCCGGTGAGGGATCCCTATGCAAGATCTTGTCTGCCTCCGAGTTGCCATCGAGGATGTCTGTCACCCTGAACCCACCCTTCAGCGAGATCCCACAGTACAAACACGGGTGATGTCTGCTCTTACCACTGAGTCCGCGAGCTCGGAAACGCAAGGATGTACGGTTTGACTACTTGCTCATATAATGCCGGTGTCTCACGCACAATCTGAACCTTTTGAGTAGAATACTAAAGTTTTTTCAGCGCAGCAGCCGTATAACGCGTATTATGAACAAACTTTGCGGATGTGGACCTCAGTTGCTGGGCAAATGACATTTATTTTGATATCCGGTCGTTCGTGAGCCGCGGTAAACCAGCCGAACAGCCAGGTGTACTGGACATCTCGATGAAGCGTCAGCACCAGTAGCATGATCTGCTACTCACGATGTCGTTCCGTTCGATGACCTCCGCGTCGGACAAGGCACCCGAGAACAGGTCGACCAAGGAGTCCGTTTTGATTGCAGTCTTCTCGATGCGCACAATGGCAGGGAGACGAGGCTCGTAATCACCACTCTGGGGGAACGTTCCCAGCAGAGAAACCGTGTGCATCATTGGATCTGGTCGTGCAGAGCAGTCGATAGATCAGTCTACCATGGGACTGCATTCGTTCACGAGCATTGAACTGGCCTTCATGGAGAATCCTTTCGAATTTGAATTGTCGTAGAGAATTGTAGTCTTTGATAGCATCCGACATTGAGGGCGATTGGGATTTCGTGTTGGTGAACAAAGCGTCTGCCGAAGTTGCCTGACGGAGACGCGGATGAGGATCTCGACAAGCAGTAGTTAGAGCACGTGCGTGCAGATGTAGAGATCTTGCGACCGATCGTAAGCAGGCAACGTTTCTCGTCTGCAATGTTCTCGAGATGTTCTGTGCCTGGTCGGTACCATCAGTTATAAGAAGCCACGCGTCTCGTTCCCATGAACCCTCCGAGCCAGATATCTGCGCGAGACAAAAGCGTTTGATACAGGTCCTCTGGCAGTTGGGCCGCCGCGTTCTGGCAGTCGCCAAAATCGTCAAATTCACTGCTTATCGCGCGAAGACAAACGCCACGATGTTTGCGCCTTTTGCCTGCGCAGGTCTAGTTTGGATCCTCTCCATCTCTGTTATCTCGGTTGTATCAGCGCCGATTCCGTCCCGTAAGTCATCCCACAGTCGACCGACTTTGCCGATGCATTGAACGCACTATTGACTTCGCGTTCCAGAGGTTTTCTTGGGGCTAGACCCTTACCCGACAAAACCTCGCGTCACATTCCGCAGTGATGGGACATTCAAGATCACCGTATTCTGTGACTTGCACTACGGCGAAAATCCATGGGACGCCTGGGGTCCCCAGCAAGATGTCAATAGCACTGAGCTCATGGAAATTGTCTTGGCCGACGAGAAACCTGATTATGTGTCAGTCGTTCTCTCCTACCACCCTGGCCTTGATCCATATCTAGATGCTTTAGCGTCTTGAATGGCGATTTAATCACGGGAGAAAGTAGGTTGTGTTGACATCCAGGCTGTTCATGTCGTGTTGCCAGGAGTCTAACTGCCTTACCCAGATACCTTCAAGCAGAACTCTACCACATTGATTGATGAAATTGTCAAACCACTAAATGCGGTCAAGATACCTTTTTCGTCGACTCACGGTGTGCGTACTCTCACTCTGCACGTCAGTGACTTGATTCTGATTTGGTTTCTTAGAATCATGACAATGAACCCAATATCACTCACCTTGAGGAGATCATCCGCGAGCAGCTCGTTGCTCCGCTGAGCTACACTCGTATAGCGCCTCCTGGTGTAGGCGGAGAAGATGGTCCGGGAACGTACTGGGTGCCTGTAAGTATTTGTGGTCATGCGTAGACCACTCCAGTCGCAAGCTATTCTCGAGACCGTCAATAACCTGTCATTTTAATAGGTCTACACTCACGCACACGGTATTTTCATGAGCCTAAATACTATTCTGTCCGCAATGTCTGAAGCATCATGATTCAGACCTTACACCATCCCTTGTTCTCTGGTTCTTCGACTCCCGTGGTAAGCTCCAAGTTCAGTTTCCGTGTTTTATAATTTGAACTCCATTCGTCTCGCAGGCGGCTTCAATCAGGCGGACCCCTCTACTGCCGTCCCGGACTGGGTAGACGACACCGTCGCAGGCTGGATAGCACAAGAGACATCCCTTATGAACCTCGCCTGGGGTCCCGCAGAGACCAGGGGTGCACTAGCATTCGTCCACATCCCTCCGTATGTACAGAGCACATTTCCCTTCGTGACTGCTTTGGCCACTGACGGTCCTTTCAAAGGCATGCCATCCAAGCATTGCAGCCTGGTCTCAACAGCACGCGAGACCCCGGATTGAATGGTGCGTGCAACTGAGCGACGTTGTAGTGGTGCTATACTGATCGTCGATCGTCCTCGAAGCCGACTTGTTGGGATCCGGCTCTACCCAGGCCACTACCGACTCGGCCAACCTCGGCAAGGATCAGGCCTTCTGGGATGCACTAAACAAAAACATCAAGAACCTCCATGCGGTGTTCTCCGGACATGGTATGTCGTGTTCGCTGTTATCATCCTCATGTTCAAGGACAGACAATTGTCTCAGACCACGGTAACGAATGGTGCGTGCGCGAGCCCACCAAGGATGTCATATTTTGTTTCGGCAAGCACTCCGGGTATGGGTCTCCTTAATTCTTGTGTGACGCAGTTCGTGATGCGAGTTCTCAGATATGGAGGCTATAGCAGCGCAGGCTGGGGGCACGGCGTGCGCAACATCGTATTCTCATCCCCCAACCCGACAGATGGGCTCGAATCCTGGATTAGGCTAGAAGATGGGACCACTAGAGCCCGCGTCGTGTTAGACGCGAACTACAATTGATAATGGTACGAATACGGTAGAAGTTCTTTGGTTTAGCGTGAAAGCGGAGTCAAATTACTATATATTGGATGAGCAACGGATGCTAAATACAAGAGACGATGGATGCAGTTTCACTGCAAGGCAAGAAATAGACAAGAGAATGGCCGATCCAACATGGCATTAACGGTACGGTTATACTCCGCTCTGGAGAGCCTTTGTCTACCTGCGTATGCGGTTTGCAGTCCCGCGAACAGGTGACAATAACCGCGGCAAGTCACAATTGATGCACTACGAGCTCTGCAATATTTTTCTGCTGGCCATCCAGCTATGCAATGACATCATCTGGTTAGCAAGAATAAGTCCAAAGTTTCAGATGCGTACCTTCAACCCGATCAGTCGTTCCTCGTCAATCAGCACACACTCGTAGTCGTACTTTTGAGCGGTGGTCGTCACTATATACGGCAAGCAGGAGTGAACAATATCCTTGAATACCGGAGACCACAAGCGGTCCACCGCGAGCCTGGCACAAACACCATTTCCACTCCTAGACTCTCTCGTACCAAGCTGCTCTTCCTGCGGCCTGCGACGGATGGCTTTTTGATTGAAGTCGAGGACACTAATGAAGGCAGGGAGGTGGCGCATGGTTACGACGTATCGCTGGCCGCATGTCGTCGTGATCCAGCGTGTGACTATATCCCTGGTGTCAAACCAGCGGCAGACGGGTGGGCCCCAGTGGTCCCAGAGCACAACAGGTGGCTGCGAGCGCGGGGATCCAGAGGCAGATACATCGCCAGGAACTTGCGCAAGAAGGGCAGAGCGGTGTACGATGAGCGAGAATGAGTGCGATTCGCCGTCATGGTGCAGTATGTATAGGCTGAACGCAACGATAGCATCCGCTGCGTTCGAGCGGAATGGGTGTTCACCGTCGGATCCGTATCGAGTGGTAGAGCCCATGGGGTTAGGTTCAGATCGGCACCACATCCGGTATAAAATGCTCGAGTCGGACAAGGAGGGCAGCTGCAGCACACACATCGTGCACAGTGGCAACAAGCCAGGCTCGTTGTCGTCTCGAAGGCGACACAGCTCAAGCGTGTTGTTTGAGAGATCGGGAAGGACAATCACATCTGCAGAGAGGAAGGCGAATGCATTGTAGAATTGTCCGCCGTGGGGCGCATAGCGGAACTACTCATCGCAAGCCTTGGTCATTATTTAATTACCTAGTGGATATCCGAGGAAAATCAACTCACCTGCCTCTCCTTGCCGGACTTCCAGTTGAAGGTATGGAAGACAGCACGATACGGCGCATCCAGCAGCCAGCCGAGATTGAAGAGGATGCCTAGGGTGTCGCCGACGATCTCGATCGAGACGCCACATCGTCCTGGAATGAAGGGGAGATCGGGCACAAGAAGGACCGCTTGGGACGCTAAAGGATGATATTGACCCGTGGACAGCTGGAGCAAATGTATTTCGATTGCAGAATTGTCCGACAAAAATCTGGATAAGCAACGAATACCACATCGTATGAAACGCGGGAACAGAACAGTCGCTAGCATGGAACTTACTTGTATGTCACAACCGCGATTAGGTCGTGCTCCTGAACGGCTAACCCAATGTCTATAACACTAGCCTCCAGACTAATCTTTGACCATGACGGAGCTTCTTCTCCAGCCTCGCGGCCCTCGCCTTCCTGAGAACAGGGAAGCCGGATAGTACGCAATGCATCTGTCCCCTTTTGTATCAATCGGTGATGCACGAAGGTTTCTCCGAGCAGGAACAACCCGCTGGTGAGGTCGTAGATGCTCGATGGGCGATGACAGACTGGAATTGTGGTCACACGACTGAAGTCCAATAACCCCCATGCCGTCTCTCTCGCTCTCAACAGGCGGAGGCGATCCGCAAGGACAAGGGGCGATGAGGTGTCGTCTTCGGCTCCAGCAGCTGCGAGCTCAATCGAATATTGCAGTTCAACGCTCGACTGGATGGTGTCGTTTACTGTGCGGTTTACGCGCTGACATGTAGCAAGGTCGGAAAGCGGTAGAAACAACAAAATGCGAACGAATAGCTCGGGAGGAAAATCGAGCAGGAGCATGACGGCGAAAGTGATGCCATCTCTATGGAGAAATCGAATTTATTGGCTGCGCACCAGCGCGGCCTCGCATAGGCCTTGTGGTCATGGGTTATAGGCGTGAAACGTACCGTGTACCGACCGGCATACTACATGGAGCCTCCCTCCAATGATGAATGTGTGAAACATAAGTACCATTCTGCGCCCAAGGGACAGCCTGGCTTGATCGTGATCTCCGACCGGAGTACACCAGATTAGTCATCATAGCCCATTGCTATATACCTTTTTTGGCAACTTTCATGACTTGCTCATAACACTCCGCATGTCTGTTTAAAATGCAATATCCAGAAGCAATCTACTCAACTGCGAGATACGTAAGTCTCGCCGTGCACGTTTGTGATAGGACTTGCTGCTGGCCTCAGACCGCTCATGCGGCACCTATTGCGTTAGACTGCCCGAGATGTATCACGAGGTATTTGAACTCTTCAGAGAAGACACTGTGTGAATCTGATTTTCCCTGCAGCGGATATAGCGGCACGATACCTCTCAAAGCAGCATCTTCTGCCAGCAACAGTAGGATGCTCAAGTTCTCGCGTAACGAACGTGCTACTTCAATTCTTCGGCACGAACGTTGATGTCCGCAGATGGCGAAACAGCGGCTTTTCCAGCCAGTCCGGATGACGATATCATGCTCATACATGTGGACCGAAGGCGTTTGGTTGAAGGTGCTCGGAATTGAAGAGATCGCTTGTCGAGGCGGCGTGCGGACGATCTCAGATTCGAGCGTGGCCCACATGCTCTCAATAGTCAGCTCTCTCCCCTTACCGCCGTCGGGTGCATCAGTGTACCTGCCCGCATGCTCTCACCGCAAAGCTGTCGGTCGACAATTCTGACCGAACGTTCATCGCATCACGGACACCACGACCGCATGTCGTCTCATCTCAGACGTACGCTTTCGACTCGGAAGCGGCATCCTCGCGTTCTTTCCCGGCGTACCATCGGCAGCAGAAATGTATAAATTCGCATAGGATACCCTACCGTTCTGTGTGGCTCTCACCCCTCCTCCCTCCCGGTCTAGCACGTCGCATCATGTACGCCTCCGCCTTCATCACTGCCATCCTCGCCGCAACATCGGCCGCGGCGAGAGCGATTCCCCAGGCTGTGCAATCGTCCCAGAGGCAGCAGGCGGCTGCGTACTACAACCCGGCCTCAGGCGGGGGATCTATGCTCGACGACGCAGGCGATGGATACGGCGAGCCTCTCAACGTAAGCTTTTCTGTAGAATTTGCATGTCAGCTCCAATAAAAAGTGCCCACACAGGTGATTATCTCCGGCTGGAGTTCTTCGGGTGTCCTGAACGAAGACGGCCTCATCAACTGGGCCCGCTCGATTGGATTGTAAGAATTCAGCGGGCTGATTTATGTGCTAAACCCGATGCTAACCATCACGGCATGCTCTGTTGTAGCTCGGAGGAGTGCTTCGATATCCACCTTGGGGGTCCTCAATCGGCGAATCTAGGAGATGGGAATGGGTCGGTGAACCAGACCGTTGAGCTCCGCCAGGACTACGGCAATTCCGGCATCGGCACCTGTGCTGAGAGTCTTATTGGTGGTAACCACTTCAGGTAGGACATCCGCTCTTGGCTTCCCCCACATTCAGTATATGGGTTTGGACAATGCAAATTCACATCTGACATGACTTCTGCAGGCTCTGGTTCCAAAATGGTCCCTCTGCGGACAGCGGTGCAGCATTCCTCGCGTGAGTACGCGATGTCCGGCATTTCTATGTTAATTCTTGACGCTGGTGACCGTAGTGTCTCGAAGGAGGAGCCGGTATCTGAACACCACGACATTGTCCCGAATGGCTATGACATCGGCCGGTATGTTCAGTTTCTTGCTCAGGAGCCACAGTCCTGACTAGTGGAAATATGTGACAGAGACGACCTTGTCTCTGCCGCTCTCGGTTCTACCAGCTTCAACGGTGTTAACTACTCGACCACTGTGCAGAACATTACGGGCTTGTTGTCCGCCGGAAGTAGTGGTATCAACCATGGTATGCTTACTCCACTGATAGGTCATATGCATCACTCATTATGTTCTGCAGACATTGCTATCGACGGCACGGTCGCGCTGCTCGAGATCACCATCGAGTAAAGCCTTCTGATCACATTATCTCTATCTTATCTGTGCCTTCTTACGATCTGTACGACCATGTCATAGTCTCGCATGTGTTTCTTGTGAATCATCCTAGCTATGACAGATGAACGATCAGAATCTTTGCTTCTTTAGGAGGATTGCATGACTGGGTGTCAGTTCGTCTGTAACTCAACAAGAATGAGAGTGACGTTGCAGATAACGCGGGACACTCAAGGAGATATGAACATACCGGCGATATCAACAGGCCTGATGAAGCACGGGAATCAGCATCAATTGTTATAGACAAAACAGGCCCATTTTCATACTTAGTGCGGCCGCCATGATGTACTTATCATACAGTTCTCCGTGATTCGGTGGGAATCTGCACTTGCAGGCCGGCGTATATCATGATATGATTTTTTTCGCAGTATGCTGCACGTTCCTGTTGACCATACCTGTGGAGGCGCGATGGCCTCTCCTATGAAACGTAGTCTTCAATGGTCTTTGAGCAAATCCGGTAGTCCACTTTCCGCTCTTCACGTCTTCTTTCATTGCGTGCCAGGTTCCTAATCGAGATATCATGACAGTTCCAAGTGAAAACGAACTTCAGTTCACAGTCATAATGAACTGATCGGGAGGGTACCTCACGACAACAGCTCCTTCGCGATCAACCCGGCGGCTCGGCCTGCAGAATCTGGATAGACAATTCTGAATGACGAGTCTGATTAAATATGGGGCAGGTAATGGAATACATGCGCTGCTCGGAATCGTAACAAATGCGGGGCTGGGACACATCATGCATCATGCATGCCATTTGATAAGATACACCACCTATGTTGGTGGCTGCCCTCATCGCTATTGCGAACGGGTCAGTCGCCAGCCATGCACCATCGCACGAACTTCTTCGTCTCCCGGATCTTCCGGAAACATGGGCTGCGGAGAAACATATTGAATTATATGTCAAACATCGCACGGGAGAATTGGGCCACACGCACTGGGAATTTCTGCGTCACAACCTTATCACATTGCCAACCCTGCGCCTTAGCTTTCTCGAGGAATTCCATGTCGCGGTGTGCGAGATGTGGACGGTGGTGACTGTAGAAGACAAGGAGCGAAGGTTTGAGGACGTCATTCTGTTCAGTGTTCGGGCGGCTCTCAGCAGATTGTGAGGATGTCCGCTTCATGGACAAGATGTGTTTGCAAGTCTTCAGCAGGGCATCATGCTGAGGAGCGGATGAGCTCGAGCTTTTCAGACCAATTCGTGATGATGCATACTTGCGAATGGTTGAATACGAGATCAGACATAATGACTATGTCGTATCCTTCTAGTTCACCCGTCTTCTGCACCTCGAGGAGCGGTTCGATTGGATGGCCCCAGATGTATCCCTATATACATGTTGTCAGGGGCACAACAACGCAGTGTGAGAACCCACCTGGACATGCACACGAGATTGTAGTTGTGTTGGTATATTTCTTTCCACATTCCGCTGAAGGACTTTGAGAAGAGGGGCGTCCGGATAATCAGTCAGAACGACCTGTGTAGAAGATCAATCGGTGCATGGTCAACAATCTTTAATTTGGTGTGGAGAAGAACTGACTCTTCGAGCGCCATTTTTTGCACAGACTATCCCAGGGAGACCGCCACCTGCGCCGAGCTCTAATACGGCGCCATTGCGGTACAGCTCACGGTGTGTGTCTAGATAGGACGCGAATGCACGGGCAGCATTCCATCTGTAGTTGGGTCGACTTGACGATTGCGAGACAAGCAATCTGGCGTCTTACAAATGGTGCGCCCAGAGGGGATGTGTCCCGATGAGTTGAATTTCAATGGTGGTCCATTGTGATTCGTCGACTACTTCTGAAACTATTTCACCTTCTGATAATTCGCCTTCTTGAAGGTTACGCCGGTAGATTATCAAAGTAGGCTCAGGCGTGGATGGTCGCGGTGGCTCCTTCGCGTTCGTAAATCAATCTTTGGGGTAACGGAACTTGTGACAATGACTGACGGTGAAAATGGTGTCGAGTGCGAGGCTGTCATCATCCGAGTCGGACATGATTTATTCGAATTCCTGCGTAGGATCGTTGCAAGGCAATTAATGCAAGCTGACGGACACGGTCCTGTAAGAAAAATTGTGATCAGTCACATTATCTTTCGTCTCATGTGACCTGTTACACCCCGCGAATATCTCAAGTTGGTCGCGAATCGCGATGCTCTGTAACCAACATTAAAAGCATACCTGCTTTGCAAACGACGGAACCAAGTGGATTTGAGGTTCTCAAGCCGGTCCAAGCTCGATTTTACGAGGGATCAGGCGAGAGATGTACTTGAGCATGCGACGTGACAGATGGCAAGATTTGCAAGATTTTCCTGAATATTTAGAGTTGCATGTGACAGTCACACAAGGATGGACGTGACGAAGAGTGACCCGTGCTAGCAGTGTCACTCTTGTCCTCTTCCGTCGTGGTACGTTGCAAATCCACCTCGCAGTCGTCGATAACATTTACTATCGCGCACACAGCTCCGTTCTTATGGTTCTCCCACACAATCTATGCGCGCACGTCCAGAACGCGTTTAGAGCGCGACACCAGCGCATCGCGGTTCCCCACACTACTCAAAATCTCGGCATTCTCTCCATCCTCCTCCGTGCAGGTTTTATCCTCTCCCTGACACGCGGCACGATTGAAGAGCCCTCACCGCACGAATTTCTCACTGCCGGAGAGGCGCAGCGTCGTATATGGGCCGATCTCAAGTACCGTGATGACCGACCCGTCCTGAATAACATGGAGCTCATAAGCAAGCCCAACAAGCCTGTGTTCATGGACATTAGCGAGATCAGACGGCTTTGCTCCGGGCGGAGAGCTCAGACGATCAAGCCACTGCTCATGGGCGAGATTGCTGTGGTGCGGACGAAGAACTTAGAGTACGAGTGGCTTGAAGCACGCGAGGCAATACAGCTCGATCTTGGAGGGGAGGTCGTGTGCCGAGCCCGGTAGTGGTACTGGAGGATGATTGCGGTACGTCTCGGTATTGCCTCGGACTGAGCTGGGATTTAACGTAGACACACAGCTGTCATATACTATTCCTAATGTCAATATGCATCTGCTCTGGAGGTATAGGGCATGCTATCACATCTCGCACTCCGTGCACAATAGTCCGGGCCCGTTTTGTTTTGCTCTTGCCAGGCGATGCCTTCCCTGCTGCAATGTTCTTTGGGTCAACTGCTGCGACACGCAGACGTCCGAGTCAAGCCTAAAATTTAAACGACAAGCTATACTCTTTGAACTGCTAGGTCGTAGAGTTCGAGATCTTGTCTTGATGGTGCCGGTATGGCGGACAACTTACGATCGTGCCACGGTACTGTTCAAAGCACCAACCTTGACACCCCTCAAGGCGCGCTGTAAAAACATCAGTTTCATCCCGTTGGTTTATGCTGAAGATTCGAGGCACCGCTAGCAGTATGGTCTTATTCCAGGTACATCCGATCTAAAACCCGACTCGTGAGGCATAGTTTCGTGGCCCACACATCGGTACGTATTTGTTGCCTTCCGATCCGTGATCATCTCCATTAATCCAATCGTTCAGGCATATTCAACGCGGAGCATAGGTCATTACAGTCTTGTTCACTACATGATGGTTCGCCTCCTTTGCCGAAGCACATACCGGTGTCAGATGGAGGTATGGTCTTCTCGACAAGTGCTTTTACCGCTGAGAAAAGACAGATGCACACACTGGCCTTGTTTGAGAAGTCTTTTGCACAACTGCACATTGAGGCAGTGTTTTATGAATTGAAGGAGAGGTTGAAATGCTGCAATAGCTTCAGCCTATCAGGCACAAGGTACCCACTCGTTCAATGCTATGATAGATACATATACGATGCTGTACTTCTCAAAGTTGTACCTATTGTGTATGACGCAGCATTCTGTAGATTCAACTCGACATATCTTATAATTACATGCGTCTTCGACCCGGGGGTCACCGTGACGATGACACGATGGCAGGAACGCTGTTAGCGCCTGGCCGTATGTTGCTGTTGGCATCTGTTAATCGTTACCTCCGCGACTCAACGTTCAACCCTGTTCGAGCAATACTGAGTGCAATGCACTTCTGCGGTCCAGGACTTACTACCCGACAGTGCTGAGCACAAGAGTTTACAGCTAAAGCAGTGCAACCCGAAGCTGAGAGAAAGAAGCCGGCTTGCCTCCAGTGCCGTCCGCAATGTCGTTGCTCAGCGACCCAGAGTGCGTCTGCAAAATCTAGTGTTGTCATTTGTTCATATCTATCTGCGTTGTGTGTTGTCAGATTCCTGATCCACAGCATGCGGCTGAACTACCTCCGCAATGTGGACGATCTTTACGGGCCACGCATTATCTCGCTCGACCCGTCATTCCAGTCGAACCCGTACATCGTTGCCTCTGGTCTTGCCGACGTCGAGAGATGGCCCGAGCTTGCCATGCCTTCCAGCCCCGCGCCCAGCGACGACGAAGCGGGGACTTCCAATCGTTCCCGCCGTCACTCCGGTTTCCCAGGAGCGACTGGCTTGAAGTACACCACTACAATCATGGGTCCCTCTCGTGCAGGTGCAATGGGCCTCCGTGTTTCCGGAAAGCGTGCGTCTCTGTCTAAGAACTCGTTCCGCTACTCCGTGCGCTCGGAGAGCGAGATTTCGGAGGCTACTACTGCGGTGGAGGGGCAGAAGGCAGCTGTGCCTTCTCCTGCACCTGTTTCTACGCCATCCACGATAGTAGATAGCGTCACATCACCCTCACAGGACAAGGACGCCCATACGAATGGCACGTCACCTTCGGGGAAAGGTGCGTCGGTACATGAGGACCATGACATTGCGAAGGAGATCTCCCCACAATTTGTGCCCAAATTCAAGGGTGCCGCAGAGATGGAGGCTCGGAGGCGGTTGCGCATGCTTGCGCGAACACCGCCTGGAGGTGAACCCAAGCCTCCAGTGGCTACCACCAACCTCAATCCGGAAATTTCCTCTTCTTCATCTTCGTCTTCGGACGAGGATGAAGACGATCTCCTGGCCGAGGATGACGACGAGGACTTCGATCTTGTCGCAGATGTTGATGACAGCATGGAGATGGATGGTGATGAATTCGATCCGTATGTAACTCTCTTACTCTCCGACCGTCCCTGACTCTATTGCAACCTTCTTTTTTTTTTAGCGAATTCGCTGCGAGCCGAGGTATCAACTCTGACAGCGATGGCGTGTCTATTTTGTCAGGGACCAATTCCGTCATGTCTACCTCCAACTCTTCCATGATGGCCTCATCGCTCGTGCGCAGTGGCAGTGCTCGTGCCCGGAATCGCCTGAGCCCTGTGCGGGAGGGTCGACATAGCGAGGAAAGGTCGGCGGCAGACGCCGCTCTGGATCGCCCGGAGGAATCTGCCCCTATCGCAGGCTTTGAGATGGTTACAGCCGTCCCGAGGCCAGAAAAGCCCCGCTCCTCTGCTGTGTCCTCCACCAATGACTCTACCACATCAAGGTCGACTGTACCTTCCGAAAATCTCTTTGCACGGCGGCCTGTCCCTCCCGCGCGTTCCACCACTTCTGCGTTAACTGCAATGCTTGCGGAAACATCGAGTTCGTCGTCGTCGTCAAACCCGTTTGCGGAGCTATACAGCGCCATCTCAGGACGCTCGGAGTCCGAGAGTATGTCCGTGCAGGTTTATTTCCCATTGGCACGCGAGCCGGCTGGCCGCGCACTCGATCTCGTCGTGAGAAAGGATGCAACGGTGGAGGAAGTACTCGGCTTTGCGCTATGGCGGTACTGGGAAGAAGGCTGGTTGCCGAAGCTGGATGATGGACTGGAAGGTGAAGAGGACCCGAAATGGGAGACGAAGTGCTCCGCCGTCGGATGGATACTAAGGATTGCGGAGGATGACGGAGAAGTGGATGAAGATTTCCCGCGTATGTATATACTACCTAGCAGCCTTGATGATGTCCTAACGTTTCCTTGCAGCTCCTGATAGGACAGGAAAAATATCTAAGTTCAATTTTGATGCATACGCCGTCCTCGAGGCGACTCCGGCGCAAGGTGAGTTTTGTATGTATCATTCAGTGTGTTGT
Organism: Amylocystis lapponica; assembly: GCA_022376435.1. Taxonomy (NCBI): domain Eukaryota; kingdom Fungi; phylum Basidiomycota; class Agaricomycetes; order Polyporales; family Postiaceae; genus Amylocystis; species Amylocystis lapponica. Next base: position 48,366 of record JABYQE010000109.1, read on the forward strand.
GCACCGATCACTCTACACGTCAGTCCAACAAAACAAGATCCTTGAGTCGAAGATACAGCGCCGCCTCTCACGCATCGTCATCAAGAAGAAAAAGTCCACGGGGCTCCTCAACGCCACAAGTGCCGCCACCGGGTTAGCACCCCCTGCTGATGCTTTCTTGGGCACAAGCGCAGGCCTCGGTTCGCTAGGCTCCTCGTTGGGAATGTTCCCCAGCTCGCTCGGCCCGTCGTCGAGTCATGGCCCACCGATGTTCCTACGGATAGGGATTGCGGACATGGCGGGCGCAGGACACTTCTCGACGACCATACAGGCGTGAGTGATCACTCAACGTGCATCATCCGGCCAATGTTACTGATTGCTGATCCAGGTCGGGCGGAATGTACATGGCCGAGGTGCTTGAGGCAGTATGCCAGAAGCGCAAGCTGGGCGACCCGAAGGACCACGCACTTATCTTGGACATCGGCGGGACGTACGTGTATATCCCGCTGGATCGTACTGTGAAGAGTCTGCAGGGCAAAAGGGACTTGACACTCGTACGCAAAGACACATTGCTAAACTATGGAGTGGAGATGGGTCAGAGCGCGGGTAGGACCACAGATCCCAATGGTAGGTGGCAATGCGGCTTGATGTGTGCACTAGCTGACAAGGGTTGCTTTGGTGATTCTCTAGCATCGATCTTCAAACGCAACTCGGAGTCGCGTGAACAAGGGTTCAGCTCCGTTTTTGATTACACAAACGCGTACAGGGTGACGTCTCATTTCGCGAGAACAAGTCTTGCTGTTGCTGACGTGGACTCACTCACCAACTTGCAGAAATATACCGTGTACCGCAAAGTACCCATGCTCGTCACTCGTAGCGAGCGCCTGCTGGCTATTGATGGCGGCTACATCCATGTCAGCTCCCGTCCTCATCATACTTACTGGTGACACTAACACAGGATACACAGATCATTCCAATGTCTAATAAGGCAAAACACGTATTTGACAGTGGCAAGACGCCCTCGTATCATTTGAGCAGCGTCATTGCATGTCAGCAATCACGCAAGAACTCCTCTACTTTCAAGCTCGTCGTGCATAGCGACGCAGAGCGCACGAAGCGCTACGATTTCGAGGCAGAAAATCCGAAGATGGCCAGTGAGTGCTTTGTTCTATATTGCTGGAAATATCTAGTGGATGGCTGAATTTGTTCCTTTTCAGATGAGATCGTCCAGACAATCCGTGGCTTGAAGACAGCGATGGAACGTCCCGGTTCTGCGAAGCAGTCGAGGCGGAGTAGGCAGGTTACATGACCTGTAGGGACTAGTGCTACAGTATGTATGAATATGAAGGACTATTACATGGTGTATTTTGCTCTCCTATATATCTATCTATCTCTAAGGAGTGGGACAGTGGGGTCGATGTGGCGCGCGTAGCGCGCGTGGTTAGCAGGTGGTTAGCAGGTGGAGAGCAGGTGAATGGCACGCGCAAAGCACATGCGATGCGCGTGGAAAGCACATGGAGCCCGCGTGCAGCGCACATGGACGCCACGTTCGCCACGTTCGCCATGTGCCCCGCAAAGAGCCGCGCACCGTCCCATTCCAAGCCGGGCCAGCGCGCGCATCAAGTCCGAATCGGGAAAGATAACAATACTTACCTGTAAATTCACAAATAAATGCCTGCAAACCACACAAATGCTCAATCCACTTCCACCAAAGCTGTCCACTGTAAATGTCTGCCACCTGAGCATAAAAATGGGACCATAGGCGCATAATTGACACTCCAGAAAATCATTGAACAAATGTTTGACCTGTACAACATGGTCCATAAATCCAACTGGCTTAAGTTGAATTTTCCAGTATCCAGTGCTGTATTCCCAAGTCTACCAGCTCATTTGTCACAACACTATTTTGATTTTTTATGCAGCTACATAAAATATCCATTCTACAATGAAGCCACGGGAAGATTAACATTGCTCAAATTTGACATGCAAAACACATAGCTTCTTCTCTTCTATGTATAGAGAAATCAGGAAATAAAATTCATGGAACTTGGAACATTGCTGATCTGTGACATTGTCTCTTCCAAATCAAACTGAAGTCATACCAGATTCAAAATACTATGCTGCAATGAAGTCACGGGAGAATCTACATTGCCTGAATTCAATAGTGCAAACTAATTGACATCTGTTGAGATAATTTCTGGATTGAGGACTCATCAGCAAAAGGGCACTTTTTCTTTTTGGTCTTTTTTCATGACTTCGCTCACTTTTTCATCTTGCACAAGACATTAAGAACAAAAGTGCTAAAAGCTGTAGTACCCATATGTCTCAAACTCATTTTTATCACAATCTATCACTATGAAAAGTTGAAAAAAGTGGCAAAAGTTGCAAAGGAAAAGTGACCTTTTCCTAATGGACATGGCCACGGGAAAACCATAGATTCTTTTTGACTTGAACTGAAGTAATGTAAAGTTCCACGCCAACACATGGCGAAGCCATGCCATACAACATAAAGTATAGTCACAAGAAACAGCATAGCCACAGGAAAAAATGTAGCCACAGGAAAAATGTAGCCATGGGAAAAATTGTAGTCATGGAAAAAACATAGTCACAGGAAACTACATGGCCATGGGAAACAACAGAGTCTTGGAAAACTATATAACCACGGGAGGCCCGGAAACAACAGTCATAGGAGGTTACATAGTCACAGGAAACAAAACAATCACGGGAAACAACACAGTCACGGGAAACAATACAGTCACGGGAAACAACACAGTCACGGGAAACAATACAGTCACGGGAAACAACACAGCCATGGAAAACTACATAGCCACGGGAAACAACACAGTCATGGGAAACTACATAGTCATGGGAAACAACACAGTCATGGGAAACTACATAGTCATGGGAAAAACAATAATCTGTGGAATATGTAAAATTTGATAAATCTCAAAGACAATGCATGGCGAAGCCATGCACATATTATCATTGATGAAATTCATGGCGAAGCCATGTCCGAATAGCATTCCGTGGCGAAGCCACGGGTAAAAAGCCTAGTCTCTAAGGAGTGGGACAGTGGGGTCGATGTGGCGCGCGTAGCGCGCGTGGTTAGCAGGTGGTTAGCAGGTGGTTAGCAGGTGGAGAGCAGGTGAATGGCACGCGCAAAGCACATGCGATGCGCGTGGAAAGCACATGGAGCCCGCGTGCAGCGCACATGGATGCCACGTTCGCCACGTTCGCCACGTGAGCCGCGCACCGTCCCATTCCAGCGCGCGCATCAAGTCCGAATCGGGAAAGATAACAATACTTACCTGTAAATTCACAAATAAATGCCTGCAGAATGCTCAATCCACTTCCACCAAAGCTGTCCACTGTAAATGTCTGCCACCTCAGCATAAAAATGGGACCATAGGTACATGATTGACACTCCAGAAAGTCATTGAACAAATATTTCACCTGTGGATCTCAATTGCAACATCCAACTGGCTTAAGTTGAATTTTCCAGTGTCCAGTGCTCCAGCTCATTTGTCACAACACTATTTTGATTTTTTATGCAGCTACATAAAATATCCATTCTACAATGAAGCCACGGGAAGATTAACATTGCTCAAATTTGACATGCAAAACACATAGCTTCTTCTCTTCTATGTATAGAGAAATCAGGAAATAAAATTCATGGAACTTGGAACATTGCTGATCTGTGACATTGTCTCTTCCAAATCAAACTGAAGTCATACCAGATTCAAAATACTATGCTGTAATGAAGTCATGGGAAAATCTACATTGCCTGAATTCAATAGTGCAAACTAATTGACATCTGTTGAGATAATTTCTGGATTGAGGACTCATCAGCAAAAGGGCACTTTTTTTCATCTTGCACAAGACATTAAGAACAAAAGTGCTAAAAGCTGTAGTACCCATATGTCTCAAACTCATTTTTATCACAATCTATCACTATGAAAGTTGAAAAAAGTGGCAAAAGTTGCAAAGGAAAAGTGACCTTTTCCTAATGGACACGGCCACGGGAAAACCATAGATTCTTTTTGACTTGAACTGAAGTAATGTAAAGTTCCACGCCAACATATGGCGAAGCCATGTCATACAACATGGAGTATAGTCACAAGAAACAGCATAGCCACAGGAAAAAATGTAGCCACAGGAAAAATGTAGCCGTGGGAAAAATTGTAGTCATGGAAAAAACATAGTCACGGAAAACTACATGGCCATGGGAAACAACAGAGTCTTGGAAAACTATATAACCACGGGAGGCCTGGAAACAACAGTCATAGGAAGTTACATAGTCACAGGAAACAAAACAATCACTGGAAACAACACAGTCACAGGAAACAAAACAATCACTGGAAACAACACAGTCACGGGAAACAACACAGTCACGGGAAACAACACAGCTATGGGAAACTACATAGCCACGGGGAACAACACAGTCACTGGAAACTACATAGTCATGGGAAAAACAATAATCTGTGGAATATGTAAAATTTGATAAATCTCAAAGACAATGCATGGCTTCGCCATGCACATATTATCAATAATGAAATTCATGGCGAAGCCATGTCCGAATAGCATTCCGTGGCGAAGCCACGGGTAAAAAGCCTAGTCTATAAGGAGTGGGACAGTGGGGTCGATGTGGCGCGCGTAGCGCGCGTGGTTAGCAGGTGCGACGCAGGTGGAGAGCAGGTGAATGGCACACGAAACGCGCGTGCAAAGCACATGCAACGCACATGGATGCCACGTTGCTGGCCACATGGCGTCCACGTTCGCCACGTTCGCCACGTGAGTCGCCCACCGTCCCATTCCTAAGCCGGGCCAGCGCGCGCGTCAAGTCCGAATCGAGAAGGATAACAATACTTACCTGTAAATGCACAAATAAATGCTTGCAGACCACAAATATACTTCCACCAAAGCTGTCCACTGTAAATGTCTGCCACCTCAGCATAAAAATGGGACCATAGGCACATGCCAGACACTCCAGAAAGTCATTGAACAAATGTTTCACCTGTGGATCTCAATTGCAACATCCAAATGGCTTAAGTTGAATTTTCCAGTGTCCAGTGCTCCAGCTCATTTGTCACAACACTATTTTGATTTCCTATCTCTTCTATTGCAGCTACATAAAATATCCATTCTATGATGAAGCCACGGGAAGATTTACATTGACATGTAGCTTCTTCTCTTCCATATATAGGGAAACCAAAAAGTAAAATTCATAGGACTTGCACTGTTTGTGACATTGTCTCTTCTTAATCAAACTGCAGTCATACAATATTCAAAACACCATGCTGTAATAAAGCCACGGAAACATCTACATTGCCTGAATTCAATGATACAAACTCATTTACATCTGCTGAGATAATTTCTGGATTGAAGACATGACCATGGGAAAACCATAGACTCTTTGTAGACTTGACCCTAAGTGATGTGAAGTTCTACATCAATGCATGCAATACAACATAAAGTGTAGTCACAGGAAAAATAAAACATAGCCACAGGAAAACATGGCCACAGAAAACATAGCCATGGGAAAACATAGCCATGGGAAAACTTAGCCACGGGAAAACTTAGCCACGGGAAAAAATACAGCTACGGGAAAACTTAGCCACGGGAAAAAATACAGCTACGGAAAAATACAGCTACGGAAAAAATAAAACATAGCCACAGAAAAACATGAGCCACAGGAAAAATACAGCTACAGGAAAATATATTCATGGGAAACAACATCATGATAGCCTCTGGATACAAACAGGAAAAAACATAGTGATGGAAAACAACACAGTCTCAGAAAACAACATGACCACCATCAGGAAAACCTGAATTTTCCTTGTGAGCTTATTCTGAACCTTTTGTGAGCTTATTGTGAGCTTATCAGCTATAAGTTCAAAATAAGTACTAAAGGTCCACAAGCCATATTCCCTGATGGACTTGTTGTACTTTTTTGGTGAGCTTATGACTCTAAATTTGGTTTTAAACCACATAAAATTTTATAAAAAGTTCAAAAAGTTCACTAAGTACAACAAGGAAAAGTTAGGTTTTCCTGATGACAGGAAACTAAATAATCATGAGATACAACTGTCAGCTTTTCTGATCGGCCTCCGGAGGGGATATAGTCAGGCTGTGATTAGATATAGATTAGATAAGCTTTTGTAGGGTATTTGTACCGTTTCTACTCTTGCGCAACACCTTACGTGTTTGCCTCCCTGTTTCCCAGCAATATACACTGTTCATAGGCCAAATGCTCCACCCCCCTTCACTGCAGCTCAGGCGGTCGGGAATTCACTTTAACAACAACACTGTCATGGAAAATTACATAGCCATGGGAAACAAGACAATCACGGGAAAATTGAACTACATAGCCACAGGAAACAACATAGTCATGGGAAACACAATAATCTGTTGTATATATAAATCTCCAAGACCATCAATGCATGGCGAAGCCATACACACACTATCAACAATGACACCCATGGCGAAGCCATGTTGAATAACCTTCCGTGGCGAAGCCACGGGTAAAAAAGCCTAGTGTTCATTATCGCCCGCATGTATAACTTACCCCGCGTGCGATTTCCAACGCCGGTCGTCACACCCCCCGTGAGCGTGACACAACGTATTCAAGGCGGTCGTCGCGATCGCTCAATCATCGACCCTTTCCTCGCGTGGCCATGGCAGATATACGAGGTCCTCAGAAGCGCGTATGTTACGTTGTCTCCAACGAGCTTGTAAAGGTGTGTATGTTTTGGTGTATATTGTTTCCGATTGTCACTATTCAATCTGGTTCACTGGCAGGTGTCGTCTCTTCTGCCATCAAATAAAAACCGATCATTCCTTGTCCACTCGTTAGTCAAATCGTTCGGCATCCTAGGCCACATCGACGAGAATGCACGCTTGCAGGTCTTACGGCCCTTGCGAGCAGAGCAGCGGGACCTCCTGTCATATCACACCCGTGACTACATTGACTTTGTCCTTGACTCAGAGAAAACATCTCCCCTTTCGGAGGGCTCCTCCTTACAACATGTCGAGTATGGCATTGAAGAGGTACGCATGATTCGTATTTTCTAAGATAATTTAGAAATTACGACAGATACAAGGCTCAATGATGCCACTTCATTGCGTCTCAGGTTCCAAGCAAACAAGGCTCTTCGTTTGCGTGGGGCCTGTGATATGATATGATATAACTCCTAATTTCGGCACATCCATCTAGTATGAGTTATGGATGATGCTCACATACATGCCTATTTCAAGGATTGCCCTCCATTTTCTGGGCTACCTGAATATGTACGCCTCGTAGCAGGTGCATCTCTTACAGGTCGGTTTATCAGTGACATTTAAGATTCCATGAGTACATTTCTTGCAGCCGCAGATGCGCTTCGTCAAGACCGCGCAGATATTGCCATCTGCTGGGATGGCGGCAGGTTTGTCTATTCCTTCTCCGCATAGCATCGGCTCACGCTACTCCAGACATCATGCACAGAAATCGCACGCCTCCGGCTTCTGCTATGTCGCAGACTGCATCCTGTCCATCCTCGCCCTCAAACGTGCCTCCGTCCCTAGCCCCGTCTCTCCCCCTGCCCCTACACCCGCCCGAAAGTCACGTATCATGTACCTGGACCTGGACCTCCACTTCTCCGACGCCGTCTCGCACGCCTTCTCCTCCACCTCCCGCGGCACCCCGCAAGTGCTCACGCTCTCCCTGCACCACGCCGCCCCCGGCTTTTTCCCCGCGTCCCCGCTGTCCGCTCTGCCCAATCCTTCCGACACGGCCTTCGACCCGTTCACACTCAGCCTCCCGCTCGCCGCGGGCGCCGCCGACGCGACGTTCGCACGCGCATGGCGCAGCGTCGAGCGCGTGCGCGACGCGTTCCGCCCGGACGTCGTCGTGCTGCAATGCGGCGTGGACGGACTCGCGGGCGACCCGTGCGCGGTGTGGAACTGGTCGCTCGGCGCGGGCGCGGGCAGCCTGGGGTGGTGCGTGGGGCGCGTGTGCCGCGGGTGGGCGTGCAAGGTGCTGCTGCTCGGCGGAGGTCGGTGTGCCGCACGCGCTGGCCGGAACGCTCGCTGACGCTGACGCGGGTGCGTTGCAGGCGGGTACCATTCGCCGAACGCGGCGCGCGCGTGGACGTATCTCACGGCGGTCGCGGTGCGCCGTTTTGTTTCGTGTGCGCGCGGGGACTCGTTGGACTGATGGGCTTGTGTGCAGCTCGGGCGGGGCCTTGCGCTGGACGCGGACATCCCTGACCACACGGCGTTCCCGCTGTATGCGCCGTCGTTTACGCTGGACGTCCCTGCGGGGAACACGCCAGACAAGAACACGGATCGGTATCTCGGCGAGGTGGAAGCGTGTTTCGAGCACGTCGCGGAGGCGATCAAGGATCGGATGTCTCCTGGTGTGGTCGAGCAATGACTTGGGCTGTGGTCTGCCCGGATCATCCTGGCCTTCGTGCAGGAAAGTATAGGGGAACGGGCCAATCCCTATCACGTAATCAAAGTCGCTGTCACTAGAGCTCCCAGAACTTGAACCTTGAACGTTGAACCTGTTTCGACGGTACTTATGCGGGAGAATGTGAAATATTGTCACCGTTCATAGTGATAAGGCTAAACGATCATAAATGCACACATCTTCGGTGCATTTGAGCTAGGACACCGGGCCGTTGGCTTGGAGTGGGTGAGAGAACGGAGTACAGTCACCTTCTGGCGCGGGCGAGTCTCGAGTCTCGACGAGGCGCAGGACAAGTGACGCGCAGACGGATAACTTATGACGACACGAACGCGGAAAGATAAATCACAGCAAGCTTGCTAGTACGGCACGGGACGGTATCACACCCATGTCATTAATGTAGTATATTCATTAGGAACCAGGGTTGCCCAGGGAACGAGCTGCGGTGCACCTGATACTCAGAAGGTTGGATTAATATTGCAAATGACCTCGGAGAGCTATCGACCGACGTCGGATGCGCTGGGGCCGCAGTACAGGAGGCAGAGGCTATATGACGAATTTTGAGACGAACTGCATAACACGGGCCAGACCTTGGGAACTAGGTCGGATGTCATGTGTGACGCCGCTGTCCAAGGAACTGGAATGAATGTTGCCAAAAAGTAAAAGCATCGGTATTTCACCAGATGGGTCCTTTCGGGTACGCAGTGTCGACAGGAAAGGGGGAGCCCATTTTTAGCAATCCGAACACTTACCGTGACCACCAGGGGTAGAACCTATTTTGAGCGGTGTAAGTTAGCAACAACGTGCATCAGTTCGGGCCAAGACGACAGATGGTACTCACTTACGAAAGTGGAGTTTGTGGGTCGCCAAGAGAAAGAAACATGTATGGGACGGCAGCTGAAGTAGCCGAACGCGTGATCGAGACAAGTAATTTTACAATCTCACGGCTGATACTGTGCCGGAGAGCGCGTCGGCGATCTACGACCCGGAGTGAAAATGTGGAAGGGCCGATACTTATTCTTAGCAGGGGACGACAGCCTGGATGGTGCAAGGCGACAGTGAGGCCAGCTGGAATGAGTCCATTGTGTGATAGAGAGCTCGAGGGCGCAGCAGTCTGGTTGATAAGTTGGGTGCTACGTCAGCGATAGGGGTGGAGCAAAGCCCGGGGACTGATGAGGGCGTCCCGTATGCCGTGCTAGATGAATTTACGGGCTCTGCAGAGGACTAGGCGTGAGCTTGAGACTAGTTGAAGTGCAGGCGGCAGGCGAGTGGCCGGGGATGTGCATGGACGACGACGGAGGAGTTTCCTAATTTGGGGGAGAAGGAAAGGCACGCGTCGCACGCAGAACGCGTCCGCCGCGGGCGTGGGCGTGGAGCGGCGAGAGTACGCCATCCCTGACGCCAGGCCTTCTACTCTCGTATCGATATCGAGTCCATGCGCCCGCCCGCCTCCACCCTCATCCTCACAGCCTCCTAATTCGCGGCTCAAATACGCTCCCTATCCCCTCTCCAGCTCTCTGACCCCTCCCGGCCCATCCATACACGTATATGCCCTCCGAGAGCACCCACAGCCAGATCTATACCCCACCCAGCTCTCCACGTCGTACGCCGTCCTCTGTAAACGATCTTCACGCCTTTTCGCACCCACCGCACTCCCCTTCTTCACATGCTCATCAGTCCTCCGCATGTTGGCCTCGCCTCTCTCATTCTCCCATACTTTTCCTGAGCGGATCCTGTCTAGCTGCGCCCTCAACTCCCGCCTTCACGCGAGTTGTGCCGCGCACAACCCTGCACCCAGCGGGTCCATGTATGCCTGCATCCTCAGGTTCGCCCGATCCTTGTAGTCTTGTCCCTGACCAAAGGTACCTTCCTCATCTCCGCTCTGCCTTCTTGTCCATATCTCATGCCCACTTGAACCACCAGATCCCTGTCCTCGTTCGCGATGTTATCGGCGCTGCTGCTACTGAGTTTCTGCTCACCTGTGGCCGCCTCTGCATCTGTCCAGCTACCTGCTATGAGCGGCCCACCATCCGATGTATGGCCTCCGTCCGGGAATCTGGCCGAGGTCCCATTTTTGCCCCGTCGGCAACTCAGTTCTCAGTCGCATAGCAGCACGGGAAATCCGACATCATCTGCGTCTTCGGCGGATGTGTCAGGCTCGAGCCCAACGTCGAAGCCGTCTTCCTCGGTAGGTCCAGTTCTTAGTTTCATTTCGTTCTTGATCTGTCTCGAGGTGCCAATCACCTTGCCTTGACAACCCAGGCTTCCTCATACTCGTCTTCATACGAGCCGTCTTCATCTTCATACGAGTCGTCCTCGTCATCTTCATACGAGTCGTCTGCGTCGTCTTCGTCGCACGCGTCGTCTTCATCGTCTGCATACGCGTCATCTTCGTCGTCCGCATATGCCCTTTCTTCGTCGTCTGCAAACTCGTCGTCTTCGTCGTCTGTATACGTGCCTTCTTCATCGTTTTCATCCGCACCTTCTTCGTTTTCATCCGTACCTTCTTCCTCATTTTCTTCCACACCTTCTTCATCGGCTTCATATGGACTTTCATCGTCGTCATACTCGCCTACATCGTTCTCTTCCAACTCTCCAACTTCAACTTCTCCGAACTCTATGACGTCGTCCTCCACGTACGGACCTACTTCATTTTCTTCGGACTATCCCACTTCGTTCCCCTCGAACCCTCCCACTTCGTCGTATTCGTACGTACCCCCATCTTCCTCGTATGGAGTTTCTTCGTCGTACACCCCTTCACTGAGCCCATCCATCTCCTCTACGAGTTCTCCCCTTTCTTCGTCGAGCTCTTCAAACCTCCCGTCTGGGGGAACGGCCGCCTCTTCCCCCTCGGCAACTCTGACAACTCCCTATTCTCCTTCCGTACCTCCTACGTCCTCTGACACGAGTTCAGGCTTTTCACCTACTTCAGCCCCTGTAACATCTTCATCTACACAGCCCACGTTGCCTACTACGAGCCCAAGTTTTCCTGCGTCATCCACCTTACCAACCTCACGCCCGACGTTCCCAACTACAAGCTTGCCCTCATCCGCTTCATCCACTAACCTTCCAACCTCCGTATCATTCCCAACTTCTTTCTCAAGCATAGGTTCTTCGTTCTCACCGACACTCTCGTCTTTCTCTTCATTCTCATCTTCTGGATCATATAGTAGTTACAGCGTGGATTCTCATACTGATACATCACTCTCATATTCGTCTTCACAGGGCTCTCTCACTTCATTGAGTATTCCGTCATCGCATTCGTCATTCTCGCTGTCGTTCTCGTTCTCGCAACCATCTCTGTCGCTCCCATCACTGCCCTCGATACTGCCCACACCATCGATCTCATCGCTCTCGGTGTTCCCGACATCTCAGCCTTCCTTGTCGATCCCGTCACTGTCCTCCATATTTCCGCTGCCATCGATCTCGTCATTTTCGGTGTTCCCGACTTCGCTGTCAATATCTGTGTCGTCTTCGGCTTCCCCCTCTTTGACCTCTGGAAGTTTATCCGGGCTGTCCTCGTCTGCACCAAGCTCTATTTCGGCGAGCTCCTCTGCATCCAATGCCTCCGCATCAAGCTTGTCCGTATCTTCGTAAGTGTTGTTCGTTTGTTCTTGTATGGGTTCTGGGTTGCCTCTGATGGTCCCAACTGTCCTTTTTCTCCTTGGGTCACATTTACCTTCAACTTTGTGTCTTTCTTTTTGTTCATTCACACCGTTCAATCCGGTTTCCGATGAAGAATGTCGTTCCCCTCTTCACGGTCATCCGTGGCGTCCTCGACGAGCTTTAGCTCCAGCAGTTCTAGTGCAAGTTTCCAGACAGCAGGGTCGGGCTCGAGCAGGAGTTCGTTCTCCCAGCCGGTAGGGAGCGCCAGCACATCGTCCAGCTGTGGGTCCAGTTTGTCTTTGAACACAAGCTCTATCACAAGTGGTGCTGGGAGTTCAACTCGAAGCGCGGCCCCGAGCTCTTCCTCGTCTCTGAGCGCGAGCTCCAGTGTGGGGGTGACTTATAGCTGCGGTGCTGGATTGAGCGTCAGTACGAGCGGGACCATGAGCTCCAGTGCGAATCGGAGTGCATCCTTGTCTTCCAGCATTAGCTCGAGGCCCGGCTCGACGGCTAGCTTCATTTGCAACTCTTCATCCTCTGCATCTCTGTCGGCGTCGACACCTGTTTCTGTAACACCGAAACTGTCCGGTTTCTCTTCGCTCACGGTTCCCACACCATCTCTGTATTCCTCTGCGCCCAATTCTGTATCCATATCAGGGCCTGTATACTCGTCGATCATACCCGCCGTGAACTCTAGCTCGCATGACCCTGCGAGTACGCCGCCTCCATCGACTAATGACTTTACGACCTCACAACCCATGTTTTCGTCCTCACCTGTAACGTATACCCCTGTTTCCATTCCTATCACGTCCTTTGCATCTGCTTATGACTCCGCTCCACGTTCTGTCATGTCCTCACAAACTTCCTACAGTCCCAACCCGAGTTCGGTGGCGTCGTCAGGCTTTTCGTCGCCTCCCCCAGGTCCTTCATCATCTGGATCTGCAAGCTCCACCGGACCAGGAATAGCTTCTTCCAGCTCGAGCACCTCGCCTCTGGCACCCGCGTCCTCATTCTCACCAGCTCCTGTCCCGTCATCCCCACCCTATGAGTCCCGGACCGCGTCTAACTCTGCCCCTCCTCCCGATTCTAGCTTTACCTTTACGCCGACTACGCAGCCTTCATATGCCGTATACTCTTCCAGCCCGACTGGTCCCTCCAGCAACATGCCTCCATCTGCCCCTCCGACGCCGACGTCTGCACCAAAGGGCACATGGAGCACACAGTTCACGACGATGCTGTATACATCGACTTTTACGGTTGGGACATCTAGCGGTGTGACAACCTATTCGTCGGTGTTGTCGACAGGCACGCTCATTCCGGAGAGCGGAACGCACCATGGGAACATGTAATCATCTCACTTCTTTAATACTAGCTGTATATGTGCTCATGTTATTTTGTTTTACTCTGGCAGCTTCGAACATAATGCTGGTGCCCTCGCAGGCCTTGTTCTTGGTTTAATGGCGTTCGTCGCGGTCCTGGCGATCTTGGTCTTCCTCGCATACAGGCGGCACCACAAACACCGCCTAGAAGCGGACGCTGCAGCTGCAGCCCTCGCCAACGCCGCTAATTACGGCAATGGTGGCCGCAGACGACGCGGGCCCTTGCTCGAGGATGACGACGACGACGAGCCTGGGCTCGGTAGCTCCTCCGGCGGCATGGTCGACCTCTCCGGTAATCCGGTCTCTCTTCCAGTGGAAGGCCCCTACGGTCCCTACGCACGCCTCCGCGGTGGCAATGCAGGCTCGAGCGACCTCCCGTCAACAGACATGCTCGGGCAGGATACGAGCGCCCGCGACAGCAGCGGGTCCGAGGCTGTGAGCGCGCCAATGATGAGCCGCTCCGGGAGCGGCGAGCTCGATGCGCTGATGCACTACGGCCCGTCGTCAAGCGGAGACATTCTGGCATTCCCGCCGGCTGCTGTACCTCCGCGCCCGCCGCGCTCCCCCGTGCGCTCTCGCCGCCCCTCGACCCTCGGGCCCGAGTCCGCAGGGTGGTTTGGCGGACAGGACGCGGTGTACAACGCGCTGCCGAGTCCTGCGGACGATCCGTTCAGGGACCCTGCCTCTCCGGTGGAGCCGCCGTCCGCGCACGTCTATGCTTCTGTTAACCCGGGGGAGGCATCCCATGCGGGGTCCACGGAGGACATGGAGCAGTTGCTCACTGCCGCGGGACTTAGCCGGGGCTCGTCGCGTGGCCACAGCGGGTATTTCTCAGCTCGCGGAGATGGCACGGGCGGTTCTTCCAGTGGACATGAGGGCGAATCTGAGAGCGGCGGCCCGGGCTCGTCTGTTGGCCACCCTCGTCCCCTGTCCCCGAACGGGCACGGCCACGATGAGCGAGTCTCCCTTGGCCCGTCGAGCTTGTTGCCGACGCAACCTGCTTCTCTACCCGCCGATGGCACCGAGGATGACAACAGGACTCGTAGAGGGTCCGCCAGGCGCAGGAGCTTCCTCGGGCGCCAGCTGCCGTGGAAAGTGAGTGGGTTGCGCAATGCGCAGGGCCAGCGCAGCTCGCGCGTGTCCGGCTCCTCGGTCGGGTCGCTCTCGGACATGGGCCCCGTACCGTACATGCCCCTGGACAGCACGCTGTCGACGCCGAACACGCAATCGCTCTACAGCCCTGTGCAGTCGTACTACGACGACCCGCGGCTCGCGGGCGACGCATACGCGTACACTTCGAGGCCTGCGTCGTCCGCGCGCCTGTCGCAGTTCTTCCCGGCGGCGCGCGCGCCGTCGATCATCCGCCCCAAGTCGCCGGTCCTCGGCGCGCTGCCTCCGCCCGCGTTCTCGTTCTCTGGCGTGGCGCTTGACCCGCCGGACCTGCCGTCTCCGGCGCTGACGGACATCTCGAGCACGAACGCCCCCGAGGGCCTGTTGCACCCCCGCCTGGGCGCGCTGGGTGCGGTGGGCATGCAGAGCAATGGTGCGATCAGCTTCCAGGACGACATGGATTATTCGCGGCCGATTGGTGGGGTGAGTGGCTTTGGATTCGCTTCGCCTTGAATGTCCGCGCTGACGTGCGTTTTGCAACTTTATAGCTGGTGCACAACCGACAGTATAGCACGACGACGGTGCAGACGGTCGACAGCCACGAGACGCACACGCGAACGCTGCAGGAATCATCCGAGCGTTCGCCGAGCCAGCGATATGCCGGCCTAGGCTCTGACGTCTGACGCCTGACGCCCGGTCCTTATTGTACATATGTACATCTCTCCAGACACACTGTATCTCCCCGTGCCGCCTTATACGCTCTACCACTACTACTTACTACTTCCTACCACTAAAAGCCCGAGCGCAGCGACCCTCGCACGCGTTCCGCTTGAACATGCTGCACATCCTGCTGCGCCCCCTAAGTCTGTCTTTACCACACTGTAGCTTCACACGAACACACGGATCCAGTAGATATACTTAGATCGTACTATTCCCCGCCCCTTCCTTACCGCTTCCTAATCAAGAACCGTAGGTGCGTGCCCGCCCCTCTCGCGCGTGCGCGGCGGCCAGCTGATCTCCGCGCGCGATATAGACGTAGGCTACCGAATGTCCCACTATACAATACCGAATGTGTACGGCAGCAATCCATCCTTGTAGGTACTACCAATAACTTGGTGGTATCCTCGCACTTATGAGGCCTCCACGATAATCCTTGGTCATCTGGAGCCTCTGGGCAGTCGTCAACTTGCCTGAGCGACATGCAGCTTTTGTGACCCGTGCGGGGTGCCAGAAAGGCATGACGCAGGAGGCTATCCCTTAAGCAAGAAGGGCAGGGTCCGAAATGATTAATGGACTGCAATACATGTAGGTGGGCCGCTCTTGTGAGTTGTTTCCTTCTTTTCATAAGATTCCCCGGACTGGTCTTCTTGTCACCTAGTCGATCCGGTTGGGGCAGCGCTGCTGGATGCGACGTAGGCCCTTTTTATATCGCAGTAACTCAACTCGCCACCTTGCTGTCAATCTGCTGTGACCGCAGTGGATCGGGAGCCGTGTCACTTCGACCGGATTACAAGAGCTCGTCAAGAGGGCTAGCTTGATGCGCATCCAGTGGCGAGTTGTGTTCTGGTACGTAGGACAATGAGAATCACGGGCTTGAAGCTTGCAGTCCGAGACTCCGAGACGATCTATTATGATCGGCTGTTTCAGGTTCGTGTACAATGATTGTATTGATATCTGTCCACTCACGTTCTGTGGTGTGGCAGTTGCGCGTGATTATAGGAGATGAGTTCCTCACGCGGGGGCTATAGCTGTAAGTCCAGAACCACTTGAATCACGCTCTCCTGCACACCGAGGCCACTGGGGTGTACCATTGCCGACGCCCTCGAACTTGCACTCGCCAACTAATTTGGCCGTGCAGGAGCTGGACCGAGCCAGACGGGTCCATGACGTGTTGTGATCTCCTTCTACTTGGTGTTGTTAATGAAATATATTCTGGAATTGGTTAGACTGGGTGCAGTACGTGTTTTCGATCCGTCTTGACGTTTCGTAGCGTGGATGGTTGCCGATCGGAAGTATGACGAAATGAACTCTCCTACTCCCGAGCGCTGAGACTCGCTACGTGTCGCGGTGCAATATTATCATGGGCCGTCGTGTATTGCATTCGCAGAGAAAGGTGGCTTCTGGTGCTGAGCAGGCTCATGACACAATGCAAAGGAGGGAGCAGGATGCGATGCGTATGGTACATTGAATAGTCCATAACATAGCAAGAACGGGACACGAAGAGCAGCGGCGCCGGGTGAGAGCGATATGGATGCTGCAAGGCACGCACTGTGCAGAGCAAGAAAACGGATTAAGCTAGCGTGTTGCGCGGGTAATTACGAATGTGGGGTTATTATACGTCGGAGAAAGCGGGAACAGCAAGGAAGAGTGGGCCAGGTAGCAATGGGATGGTCATGATGGCATAAGGTCGTAACAGCGCAGGCCTGTATACTTTATGATTAAATGGCTAAATGAAACAGATACTCCCCAAGATGCCATATAGACTCACTAATCACCCGGTGGCCCTAACAGATGGTGCACCCGCAACATCCCGCGCCGTCCTCGTCGGTCACTGCGCCCTCCGCTCCAGATCCCCGACGCTTCTTCTTCGTCGGTGCGGTTTCTGTGCCGCCCGGCGCAGATGACCTGATGGACAGGTGCACGATGGTTGGAGTGGGGGGTGATGTGGTAGGTGAGGTGGTATGTGGTTGGGAAGGAGAATTCTATGACGGCTCAACGGCATGGTCGAGCCCAAAGGCAATAATACTCACTTGAGAGGGTATCGTCGTCCTGCAGGATCTTGCCAAGGTACAGAATGCGGAAGTATGAAGGGGCTGGCGGACGTTCGTCCTGCCACTCTGCTGGAGTGTCAGGGCAGATCGAGTGTGCTAACAAGAAGGGAGCGTACCGCTGGGCCAGGCATTCCACGCGAGCTCCTTAACTCGACCCACGGTCGTCTGAGGGTCGAATGACATGGTACGTCGTCGGCCGGAGATGAGCAGGAAGGTGAGAGAAACCTGGGGCTCCTGCGGGACCGGTTGCTCGAGCTGCTCGTCTTCGCCCTTGACAGCACTGCTAGCATCAGGGTCGTGAGGGGCAGCGGCTCGGCAGGTGGCTCATCGTCTTGTTCGAGCTCGAGGTCTGCAGGGGGTCGAGGGGTGTTTGCGCCGGAGAAGTCAACTCGGGTATATGAGGTGCGGGCGGAGGGGCACCGGGTGGTGAAGGCGTCAGCGCGGGGGATTGCGCGGGGACCGGAGTCAAGGATGGATGGTGGGGCGCTGGCAGAGGGATATGCGTGCATGAGGGGCCTGAACTGGAGTTCTGGAAGGAGATGGTCCACCGGGGGCGAGGACGCGTCTTGGGCAGGGTGTGGATCACTCATAGTGGAGGATGCGCGGAGGAGGAAAGGAAAAGTTAAGGTGTAGTGGAGAGGTGGGTGATATAGGCAAATAGGTAGAACGGCGGCCTGGAGTCTGGGAGAGGAGTGGTACGCTAGAACCCGGCAAGAGGAGAATCAGAAAGCGTGTGGGAGGAGGGCAGGTCGGGTGTGCGCACTGCTGGTGTTGGAGCGGGCGATCACGCTCGTGTGACTTCCTTCTCTTCTTCGGCAATAGTAGAGCGCACGGGTCAGCTGGAGGCTGGAGAGGGCGGGGAAATGAAGGGGCGGGGATGGTGGTCGCAGGGACGGGCTGTGGTAGAACGAATGCAAGGGCGACTGAAGGGAAAGAGAGTGTATTTGTAGCAGACGGAGGAGCGGACACGGTCTTAATTGGCGCCTTGCCCATCGCGTGGCCCGATCTCCATCTCCCGCCCGACCTCACCCTCTCCAGCCAACTCCAGAGTCTCCCTCCGCCTTCCTCCGTCCCCCAACAGCCCAGGCCTGCCCCGACTCCGTGCTTGGATCTCAATCTCATACGAGCTCGTTCCGGCGGCATCCACACGTCAAATTCACCGTAACTCCCCGACGACTCTTGGAACAACTTTCACGCATGCATGCAGCCTAAGTAATTCCCCACTCCGAATGCATTGAAGTATACAGCATCACATTTGTACGAAGAAACTATCGCGAGGTGTAATCGTACGCCGCACGTGCACGAGAATTGCGCAAGTGGTCAGCACTGGCACAGCACCGGAAAGAACATACTCATACGGAAATGTACGCGTGCTCGAGGAAGATACGGCCTCCCAATCGAGACCGACGTTCATATTGGGTAGGGCGCACCGATGCGTCACCGTCGCAATATTAGGGTGGTCGAGGTCGAGCGTGGGGACTGCAAAGTGGCATACGCCTTGTTGGGCATCAGCGATGTTCGGGCCCTGGCACAGTAAGTCACGGTCTGTCGCAGACGTAGACAGTGGGACAATCGCTTCAAACAAGCTTCGCGAGCACTGGAGGGCTGATATGTGTCGATAAGGATGCCGCCGCTCGGCTGCAGCGCGAGGAGTCCGCAAGGCAAATTGACTCGAAGCCTGTTGGACGTCGCCTCCTATGTCGTTGCGGTTGGAAAGGCAGAAGTTGGGGACACGACGGATGGTAAAGACGAGCGAAATAATATAATGGGAAGGCGCTGGTCTCGTACGATGATGGTGAAGACGAGCAAGTGGGCCCAGCGGGCGTGCGAAAATTGGGGTCTCCGCTCATTTCCCCATTTTGCGTCTTTCTTTGCCGCAAAGTGAGGCGACAGGCAGCCCGCGATAAATACGCCCGTGTTCCTGCTCGCGCTCACCCCTAGACTGCTCTTTCACGATCACGACCACTGCCCTATCCCTCAAAAATGTCATCCAAAGGCACGCAGCTCCCCAAGTCTAATCATCCAATACTGACCTCATCTTAGCCATCCGTGAATACGACGCGAAGCTCCTTCTGGCTTACTGGCTCGAGCGCGCACCCGCCGTCGAGCCCTCTATCCAAATCGCCACTAAACTCGTTTACCCTGCGCCCAAGGTCGCTCAAGTCTCTTGGGATGCCGACACAAACTCCATCACACCGGACACGCAGCTTCCGAGCTGGGTGTTCACCACCAAGCTCGTCGCAAAGCCTGATCAGCTCATCAAGCGCCGTGGCAAGGCCGGTCTCCTTGCTCTGAACAAGACTTGGGAGGAGGCCAAGCCGTGGATCCAGGAGCGGGCGGGGAAGCCGCAAAAGGTGAGCCATCGGATGTCCGTATGCTCCTTGGATTGCGCCCTTCCGCTTCCGTTATACGCGCGCCCTCCTGGCGATTCTGCTACGAGTAATCCCTACACCGCGTGCCAGAGCCTGCGTCAATATTACGCTTATTCACGCGCATCGAGCATCGGTATGCCTCGTGTATATCTACGCGTCCTGGCGCAAGGCTCGCTTAGCGCTTCGCGTTTATATTGACGACACGTGACCTCATACTCACATGTCCATCTGTTCTTCGTGTTTGCGCGCTGACCATGTTGCACCCAGGTCGAGTCTATCACCGGAACACTCAACAACTTCATTCTTGAGCCGTTCTTGCCACACCCCTCCAACACCGAATATTACGTCTGCATTACCTCCGCGCGCGAGGGCGACGCTATCCTGTTCACCCACGAAGGTGGTGTCGACATCGGCGATGTCGACGCGAAGGCCCTCACGCTCAACCTTCCTGTCAATGCCCCCTTCCCTTCGCGCAAGGCCATCGCAGACACCCTCCTCCCCCATGTCCTGCCGCGAAGAAGGAGACACTTGTCGATTTCCTCATCCGTCTCTACTCGGTCTACGTCGATCTCCACTTCGCGTACCTTGAGATCAACCCCCTCATCTGTCTTGATGCTGTCGATGGCGGCGAGCCCACCATCCATTACCTCGACATGGCTGCGAAGCTCGACCAGACTGCCGAGTCAATTTGCGGGCCCAAGTGGGCCATTGCGCGTGACTTGTCCGTGTATGAGTCCGGTTCACAGGCCATCTCATCCAAGGGAAAGGCTGTCTCTGCTGATCGCGGACCCCCTATGGTGTGTATTGACTTGTGTTATATATCCTCTGCTTAACGTGCGCGGTTGTAGGTTTGGCCCGCCCCCTTCGGCCGCGACCTGACCAAGGAGGAGGCATACATCCAGAAACTTGATGCGTCGACCGGCGCGTCACTGAAATTGACGGTGCTCAACCCTGAGGGTCGCGTGTGGACAATGGTCGCCGGTGGAGGCGCATCTGTCGTGTACTCTGACGCTATTGCTGCACACGGCTTTGCACACGAGCTTGCCAACTACGGAGAGTACTCGGGTGCGCCTACTGAAGGTCAGACGTACGAATACGCCAAGACAATCAGTGCGTGTTTTTGGATGCTTTTGAACGAAGTGTTTTTTAATCTGCATGGTCTGCAGTCGACCTTGTCACTCGAGGCGATCCGCGCCCTGAGGGCAAGATTCTAATCATCGGTGGAGGTATCGCCAACTTCACCAATGTTGCATCTACCTTCAAAGGTATCATCCGTGCGTTGAAGGAGTACAAGTCACCTCTCATCAAACACAACGTCAAGATCTACGTCCGCCGTGGTGGCCCCAACTACCAGGAGGGACTGAAGGCCTTCCGCCTGCTTGGGGAGTCGCTCGGTGTCCCCATTAAAGTATATGGCCCCGACACGCACATCACTGAGATTGTCCCTCTCGCCCTTGGTGTCAAGGGCAAGCCGAAAAATGCTCTCCATTCTGTTGTTGCTACCCCCATCTCTCCCCCTTCTCCTACTACGAGCCCGTCGCCTGCTCCAGGTGCGTCAGAAGCATACCCGGAGCCCACAGCTGCTATTGGCTCTATCCACCCTGATGGCGAGCGCACACAACCAAATGACCAGATCGTCCACTTTGACACTGCGGCTATTACGCAACGTCCCCCGTACCGTCCGTTTGATGCGCACACCCGCTCTTTCGTGTACGGTCTCCAACCCCGTGCGATCCAGGGTATGCTCGACTTCGACTATTCGTGCGGGCGTGGCACGCCTAGCGTCGCCGCCATGATCTATCCTTTCGGGGGCCATCACATCCAGAAGTTTTATTGGGGCACGCGCGAGACGCTCCTACCCGTGTACACAAGCGTCGAGGAGGCTGTGAAGAAGCATGCCGATGTGGATGTTGTTGTCAACTTTGCCAGCTCGCGCAGTGTGTACTCGAGTACGCTCGAGATTCTCACCTTCCCCCAGATCAAGAGCATAGCACTCATCGCTGAGGGTGTGCCCGAGCGTCATGCGCGCGAGATCCTACACCTTGCGAAACGCAAGGGTGTCCTCATCATCGGGCCCGCGACTGTCGGTGGTATCAAGCCTGGTTGTTTCAGGATCGGTAACTCGGGCGGGTGAGTGATACTGTCTCATTCTTTTTATAATGGTGTTGACGATACAATGATATTTACAGCATGATGGACAATATCATTGCTTCGAAGTTGTACCGCGCCGGCTCAGTTGGCTATGTCTCGAAGTCCGGTGGTATGTCGAACGAGCTAAACAACATCTTGTCCCTCGTCACCAACGGCACCTACGAGGGTATTGCCATCGGCGGTGATCGCTACCCCGGTTCAACCTTCATCGACCATCTCCTGCGGTACGAGCAGGACCCAGAGTGCAAGATGCTTGTGCTACTCGGCGAGGTTGGCGGTATTGAGGAGTACCGCGTGATCGACGCGGTAAAGCAAGGCGTCATTCGCAAGCCGATCGTCGCATGGGCGATTGGAACATGCGCGAAAATGTTCGCGACGGAGGTACAGTTCGGGCACGCTGGCTCGATGGCGAACTCAGCTATGGAGACCGCGGACGCGAAGAATATCGCTATGCGCGCCGCTGGCTTCATCGTCCCGGAAACATTCGAGGACCTCCCACAGGTGCTCAAGGACACGTACGAGCGCCTCGTGTCTCAGGGCACAATCCGCCCACAGCCCGAGCGTGAGCCACCCGTCATCCCGATGGACTACAAGTGGGCACAGGAGCTTGGCCTTATCCGCAAACCTGCTGCGTTCATCTCGACGATCTCGGACGAGCGTGGTCAGGAGCTGTTGTACGCTGGGATGCGCATCTCTGACGTGTTCAAGGAGGACATCGGCCTTGGTGGTGTCGTCAGTCTGTTGTGGTTCAAGCGCCGGTTGCCGCCATGGGCAACGAAGTTCATTGAGATGGTCCTCATGCTCACCGCTGACCACGGTCCCGCCGTATCTGGGTCAGTATTATTCCACATCTTTGAGTTCTAAATCTGGACTGAGGGGTGTGGTGCAGCGCGATGAACACAATTGTCGCGACGCGCGCGGGCAAGGATCTCATCTCGTCGCTGGCATCTGGTCTGTTGACGATCGGAAGTCGGTTCGGTGGTGCGCTAGACGAGGCTGCGTCGATGTTTTCGGGTGCCCGCGATACCGGCCTCACGCCTCGCGAGTTTGTCGACAACAGTCGGAAGGCGAACAAGCTCAGTAAGTACACGTCAGATGTGTTGTCGGGCGCGACGGCTGATCCTCTGTACAGTCAGCGGTATTGGCCACAAGATCAAAAGTGTGAACAACCCTGACCTGCGTGTGGAACTCGTGAAGGAGTACGTCCGCAAGAATTTCCCAAGCCACAGTTTGCTGGACTACGCGCTTGCTGTCGAGAAGGTGACGACGTCTAAGAAGGATACGGTGAGTTTCCAAACCGACCATGTGTGCACCCGTGCTGATGGCTCCCCCAGCTGATCCTGAACGTTGACGGTTGCATCGCCGTGTGCTTCGTTGACTTGCTGCGTGACAGCGGCGCATTCACGCCCGACGAGGCGGACGAGTACATCAAGATCGGCACGCTGAACGGACTGTTTGTACTAGGGCGGAGCATCGGGTTCATTGGCCATCATCTGGACCAGAAACGTCTACGTGCGCCGCTGTACCGTCACCCCGCGGACGACATCTTCATCAACATGGCGGATATATCGCAGCCGCGGGTGCTCGGGAAGGTGCAGTGAGTATGGGCCTGTACGCGCTTAGTACGGGACAACTCGAGATGGCGAATGCGTGTCGTGAATGTACACAGTTGGTACCGGTGCTAGATACGGAATGTAATGGATGTAGAATTCTTTTGCTCGCTCTATCTCCGTGTGAGGCATGCATCTCTGTTGCTGCAACAGATCCAGTCATAGCATATGTCGACCGATCACTGGCGGTGGCTCGGAGGAATGCAGAAATGTACAGGAGTGGCCGGATGACAGCGCCGGCGATTCAATGCGATGCAGGCATGTAATTTTCCGTTGTTCGGGCGCCATACGTGCAATTAATAGGTCTTGGCGGGCGGCGAGCGCAATGGAGTGGGGATAGAGGGGAGAAATGAATGTGGTCCCGGCTCGGTCCGTGCGGCGAGCCGCGCAGAGCTCGCAGAAAGTTTGTTCCACCATGCATATCTACCAACGTCTACAAGACTTTCGGCGACCGTACCTCCTTCCTCCTCCACTCTGGGCTCCTCCGTCCTCTCTGTCAATCCCACTGGCATGACGACTCCCTCCGCGGATGTGCCTACGGGGTCCAACTACGCAGAGCAAAAGGCAGAGTCGTTCCCGACCTCCGAGCCGCCCTCGATTGCTGCAGAAATCGCAGAGCTATGGTTGTCTCCCGCCACCGTCTTTTCCAGTCGGCATATCATGGGTGATGTCGACCCTGTCAAGTCCACCTTCCCCCTCGCGTCGTATTGCTTCATGACAGGCTTCATGTGCGTATCTTGCCGCACCTTTGCACTCGCACACCATCCCCATCTGATCGTATGTCCCTTGTGTCACAGTGACTCCATAGCATTCAGTGCAGTGTTCGTGTGGTGTGGCTTCCAGACAGGCAACTCCGTACAGGTACGTCTCAACGATGTATCTTTCTCGCCTACGGCTCACAGTGCGGGGGGCAGCTCGCGCTCGCGCTCGCTCGCCTCTTTTCTGGTCAGCGCGGTCAGCGCGACACGTCGTTCCACCCTGCGGATCAAATGGCGCTCACCTCGCTCATCAGCTTCAACATCGGTGCATTCATCGGCCGTCTGGGCGACCGCATCGGGCCGAAGTCGCGTGCATGGCTCATGCTCGGCACCTTCATCCAAGCGCTCTTCAGTATGGCCGCCGCCCTTGCTGTTTGGAAGAGCGGCCAGGGCAGCGTTGCAAGCGACCGCGGGGATCCTGCGTGGACGAATGCACGGACGTTTGTCGCAATCGGGTTCATGAGCGCGAGCGTCGGGCTGCAGGGTATCATGGGCAAGCGCGTGAACACGCAATTCACCACTACCGGTGCGTTTATAACTCGGGCGTCTTGATCTCCCCTGATCCAACTCATGCACAGTTGTGTTGACGACTGTATGGTGCGAGCTGATGGCGGACCCGAAGCTGTTCCAGTTCAACCGTTATATCATCTCGCGCGACCACAAGATCATTGCGATCGTCGCTGTGTTCATCGGTGGCTTCGTCGGACGTGCCATCATCGACGCCATCGGGTCTGCAGGCGCGCTTGGCGTCGGGACAGGTTTCAGGTTGCTCATTGCTATCTGTTGGCTGTTTGTACCTGGTAAGAAAGGTGCACAGAAAGTCAAACAGCCAGGGTCGGCATAAGGATAGATGGGTGCTTGGAGATGTAGATTCTCTTTGTCTTGGTGAGATGTGATCTTCTGTGGTAGATTCAAGAATGCACAGGTATATTATATAGATGAATGTATTAAATGCCTTCTTGTAAGCATCTGGAACACTTTACAGACCAGATTTTGTTCAAAACCCTTTTCAGCATGTCAGCAAGTCTCATCCACTGTGTGCACCTGAACTTAGTATGAAAAGAGATAGTGAATGACTTTCCGTAGGGTCTGGAGTCATCCTAGATGATAGAGAAGAACATGAACTGTAATCTAGAATAAAATCTGGATGTTGAGACGGACCATAGAAGATGTTGCACTTTGGTGCATTTGGTATATCCAGATGATGGAGTTCTGAGTGGACTTCGAACTACTCCACATTCACCATGAACTATGCGGCCACCCAGATGGATGATGAGCTCAGCCATGATATTCTACAGCATGAACAAGACACAGATGAGGAGGAGATGGAGATTATGACATTATTTATCATTGGAAATTTATGGCGGTTTTTTTCGGCAAAAATTCTAGCTTTGTGATCAAGGTTTCCGTGGCCGTGGTTTTGTGATTAGCCGATGATCACTCTCCCGATCACCAGCCTCTGCCTGCTGCTTTTCTATTTTTTCAAGGCAACAGTCGCAGCATTTGTCAAATATATTTAGTCTGAGCTTCTGAAGCTGTCAATGTTATACTGTGAGGCAATAACAAACCTCCAGTTTCCAGGATCTTGCGATGCTTTGGTTAGATATTGGCATGCTATTGGCTAGGTATTGGTATGGTCTTGGCCAAGTATTGGTATTAAGGCTCCAACCATTTAATCTATTTACGATTGGGGGGCCTAAATATATAGTATATAGTATATATATGTAAATATATAGTATATATATGGTATATATGTAAATATATAGTATATATATGATACATATGGTTCTATTTATTCTATAAAAATGGCTGCAAATGACAGCCTACACCTTGAGGAGACCTTCCCTGATCCACTGCTTAGTGCACATGGCCCTGGAAATGGTCTCAGCCTTCAAAGAGCTCCTAGTATCAGCACAGAGATGACGTGAGGAAGAGAACAAGTGTTCCACAGCTACACTTGCAGCAGGGATTGCCAAAAAGTCCCTAGCAATTCTTGAGATCACAGGGAACTCATGGGCATGTGCCTAAGACAGCACAATGTATGAGTGCATGGTAAAATATAAGATGCAATAAATGAGACTTACCTTCCATCATACAAGTGGATAGTACAAGTCCCCTCTCCCACCTTCCCCATCCTGCCATCTGTCCAGCTCTGACCTTGTAGGAGAAGACTCTTCAGGAAGATCAACAACAGATGTCAAGGAAGCAAGAAAGCTGGAGGCCCTTGTATCCACCGGAGCAGCAGAGGGAGTGTCCTGGGGTTTGGGAGTTGTCTTCTCATACTGCTCAAAGACATGTTTGAACAGTGTCCAGGCCTTGTCCTTGTGATCAACACCCAGTTTGTTAAACCAGGTCTTGCGCAAGGCAGGATGACAAACTGCTTGTGTTAGACAGAATTGAATATAAAAAGAGAATGCACTACTCACCAGTAGCAACAATGTTGAACTGACACTCCAAAGCCAATGTATAATAAGTCATCAGCTTCTGGAGTCCAGCTTTGGCAGCATTGGAAATCTCAGGGAGCTGAGTAGAGTCAATGGTCTTCTGCAAAGCATCCTTCATATGTTCATACATAGGAAGAACCCAGGGAAGAGTTGGTGTCTTGGACAGAGATATGGTGCGAGTCACATCTGCAAAGTGCTGTTCATCTCAAAGTTAGTGATTTACCATTCCCAGGAAGCAGAAGCTTACCCCCAGCAGTTGACCCAGCTGCTTGAGAAGGTTCCAGTCACTTGCAGACAGAGCTAGCAGCTCCAAGTTGTCTCTCTCTGCCACCCAGCTGTTAACAGCCTAAGAACTCACATTAGTATTGGGAAGACATGGAAGACAAAATCTCACCTTCTTGAGAAGCAAGGCTCGCTCAATCATAGCGTGTGTACAATTCCATCGAGTAACAATGTCACGGATAGGCATCAGTGTACTGATCTCCCTCCCACCATTAGGACCATATTGTCCAGTGTAATGCTGTTTTGCAAGCTTGCAGAAAGAGGATCGACACTGAGGAGAGCTGACTATCTTGCGTACAACAATACAAAGCTAGCAACAACTTAAGTAAAGACCACCACTTGACAAATGACACTCACCTTTTGCACAGCAGTCAGCAGATGAGCTGGATCATTCACAATAGGCTCATCAGCTTCTTCATCTGGTTCTAGGCCAGAGAGCAAGTCATCGGCCTCTGCAGCACCATCAGCCTCCAGAGACTGCAGTTCCTCGTCCTCATCAGGATTGTAATGGAACGGAAGGAACTTGTTGCCTAGGTAGTAGTCATCCTCGTCAGGATCAGCAACCTCATGGAGGTTGTTGAGAATCTGCTGCACTATGAGATTGACAACATGTGCGAGACAACATATCTGGCCATTCTCCAGACTGAAAGGGATGTCATAGCATTGTACGAGCAAGAAGCCGAGGGTGCGTGCAAGGACATCATTTGACGCAGCATTGTCCATTGTGATGGCTATGAAGTAATCACAATCCAGGTAAGAACCGGCCAATATTTTGAGTATAGATGTACTCATCTTATTGAGACTTCCACGCTTTGAAGCAGAGTCTACAAATGCCTTCGCCGCGTGAACATCCTGGTGCTCGTGATCTGCGAGATGGTGGAAGTCGATGAGCCACTCAATCATTTGCCAATCATCATCAATGAAGTTGGCAATGGTGCCAGCAAATGTGAACACCATTTGTGGTGTGCTCCATGTATCTGTCGAGTATGCAATCTTCGATCTAACAGCCTGACAGTAGTGAGTCTCAACATAGCTCATAACACAGAACAACACTTACTGCGAGCTCCTTCACAACCTCGCCATGCATCTCCACAAATATCTCCACGAGCACATTGTGAACTGTCGTATCCGTAGGTAGGACATATCGGGACTCGAGGTAAGTGAAGAGCCGCCTGAGGCTCGGGGCTTCACCCGTTGTAAATGGCAAGTCCTCCTCAAGGATCCACGCTGCAAAGAGGCACAAGAAGCCTTTTTGCGTGGGGTCCTTGTGCGGATTGAGTTTGCCGTCCTCGAGGAACTTCTCCATGAGGCGTGCACTTGCGGCACCATAGCCATGGTCTGTGCGCGGGAGACTGTCGCCGCCTGCAGGTGCGTGCACGCCACTAGCAGAGGACTTCAGCTCGGCAATTTTTGCATCGTGTTTGTCCTTTGTATGCGAGGTCAAATTGCTGAGGAATGGGCGGCGTGGCTCGTCGTCGAAATTCGCACTGTCCACTTGACGTTCAAATGTATGGAGTCTGGGTAAGTCCACACATGATTTAGCACATAGACAGCACTAAATCACAAAGAAGACTTACGTGCCACAATATTTGCACAACCAGCATTTTCCCTTGTTGTCCATGGTTGCCTTCGGAGCATGCCAATGCTGCAACGTGTCGTTGCGAGGACCACGGGTGCCACCTGTCCGCTTTTTGGACTCCCAATCCTCGACATCGTGCAGCGCCGAGCCACCATTGGAGGCGTCCTCATTGTTGATGTTGTCCAGAGCAGTGTTGGGCGATGCGCGGCATATGCACTTGCTAGGCCGCTTGTGGCACTTGTAAGTTCCCTTCAATGTCCGCTTCTTATTCAGCTGACAGCAGGCGCTCCATCAGCCTTCTCATTACCTCCGTACTGCGCCCGGCCCTCTCACCTTTTCACTTCCATGGCTCGGTGCGGTTCCCTTCCCAGCCCTCCCTTTCCCTTTCCCTTGCGCTCTTCCTCTTGTATTTGCCTTCTTTCCTTGTACTCGAACACTGCCATCCGACTCATCACCACCCGACTCGTTGCTGCCCGAATTGCTGGCAGAGGCACTCTCGTCGGACTCGGACTCGGAGACCACTTCCACAGTGGGGTGTTTGCGCTTCAAGCCGGGTGCACACTTAGTGACAGGTAAGTCCCATTATTTTGTCAATAAACGAAACATACTCACCGGAGGATGATCATCCTCATCAGGGACAAGCTCGAGGCCATTGGCATCGAGCTCATACGGCAGGATGGGTGAGACAGAACGTGCAGGCGTGGCTCCGCCTTTGTACATTTTGTTGGCGTGTTTGTCCCCGGGTAAGTCTGCATATTCTATTCAGCACATTGTGAGCTGAATCTGCGACAGTGTACGGCTCACCTGACAGAAGCAACTGTGCGGTTGCATTAGGAGGAGCCTTCGCGCTCCGCGCGGCCGCACACAGCTTCTCTTTCGTTGCGGAAGCATCATCGGCATGACCAGCACCGCCACGCGTGCCCTGCATCCCCCCACTACCTCCAGCGGCATCACCGTCATCCTCACGGCCATCCGTGGGGCTTGCCACCTTTCCTGTCGCCTCACCAGTCCACAGGGTTCCGCCACAACTCCCCTTGTCTCCAACTCTCCCTTCTGTACCCAACACTGTTGACTTCCCGCCTTCAACATCTATGAGCCCATCACCACCGCTCGAGCCGGTCTTGCCCAACTGTGTTCCTGCGACAACAGATGCTACGGCAGGTTCGATACAGGCACCTGAAGCTGTCCCGCCGCCTTCAACATCCTTCGAGCTGCCGTCGCTGCCACTGCTGCTCAAACTGCCCCTGTCAACCTTCCCGGCGACAACGGCTGCTGCGATTGCCGCCACTGTTGTGCGGGCCGGGTTCAGTCGGATGGTGCTGCGAGGTTCGTCCTTCGCATTGCCACTAAGTTTCCATATTATTCAGTATGCTGATTTATTTTCGTACCATGACAACTTACCAGAGCAGCTGCAATTCTGCCTCAAGCCTTTCGAGTTGCAGGGCTACAAGATCATAGTACCGCGACATGTCCTTTTCGCCAATGACACGGCCGAGGTATGCACAGACCATCACCATGCCGTAACGACCGCGTTGGAGGTGGCAAAACCGGCCACGCTCGTCTCGGCAGTCCTGCCCGAAGAGAATATCAAAGCGTCGGTTGAAGGTTTTGTACAGTGAGTCGCCTTTGACCGTGGTTGTTACAGTATATATTTTATCTTCTTTTGTAGCTTCGGAATGTCTGCAGGGAGCTGCTTCGAGAGCTCGGCAATACTCTCGACAAGGCGAGTCAGGCTAGTCAAGTCTATAGGCATGTCTGAGGGGGGCTGTGGTGTTGTGTGCTCGAGGGAATGAGTAGAAGGTTGGACTCCGAAGATTGTATTTGTTTGTATATACTAGTGTCTACGGCGGCGGACTAAGCTGCAGCCCGAAATGCAAAAAATGACCTAATATGGCAATCTGTGGCGCGTGAATATTGCCGCTTCCGCCCCGGTACAGAGCCTCATGGCGGGATACACCTTATATGGTATATTCTCAGGTTCAAGGCTGGCTACAGGACATATGTCATTGGTTTGGCTACAGGGCCCTAGACTGAGGTGTTTCACAAACTATATACCATGTATATACCATATATATACCATGTACTGGGCAGGCTGTAGATATATGTATATGATATATGGTATAAACCATATATACATGGTATATAGATAAAATAGCTGGAGCCTTAGAAGAGACATATCAGATAACACATGCGACACGGAGACCATCACTGCAGAGGTAGCGAGAAGAGGACAGCAGGGACACATCACGGTCTGTTAAAAGGATGTGAGCGAGCGCGGTGGTTGGTCCATAGAAGACGCACCTGTTGGGTTTCATGCGCGTATGCGCCCGGTGTGTCCGTTCGGGGCTATTAGAAGCCCGAACGGATCGCAATCTGAGCTGTCGTCTGGATCGGGACGAAGCTGACATACGCTCGCAATTTTCGTGTCATCTCCCTCAGTTAACCAGCACGGTTACTGAGGTGAGTTCAGTACTGTTTGTTCTATGGACCTCTCTAATGTACCTGTAGCTTGTTACTACACTTATAGGTACTTACTGAATGTTATCCTAAGTTAACCAGCACGGTTACTGAGCTTGTTACTACACTTATAGGTTATGAGCCCCGGCTCAGCCATGTCGTACGACGAACCCAGCCTCACCAGCAGCGCATCGAATCCCAGCTCGTACGCGATCCCGAAACTATCGAGCGACGGCTCGAACTGGATCACGTACAAGACGAGGATACTCAATGTCATGCGCTCGCGAGGACTCAAGCGCCACCTCGATGGATCGGCGCGAGCTCCTCCACCAGCCTTAACATTCCCGCAGCCTACCAAACCAACGGTCGCGACAATAGAGGCGGCGACAGCGGCAGGACCAGCCGCCCTCGCACTCGTCACAGCAGTCGCAGCCCTCGCGGCACTCACAGACGAGGCTTACCTAACCAAGGTGGAGGCATCGGAGAAGAAGGTCGATGAGCATGACCAGAAGGAAGGAGCGGCGCGGCAATTGATCTACGGTACGATCTCGAACACCCTCCTCCTCCAGATCCAGGATCTCCCCACAGCACACAATCCAGTGAACAAATCCCGTCTAGACGGGCCATCCGATGGTGAGTTTTGCCCGTATAGATCGGGGCGTCCGACGTTGGCCGACGATAAGAGGGCACCCGTGTAGATGGGTGGGCCGACGGAGGTGAGATGTACCGTTGGCCACGGGTGGGCCAACGGTGGGGGTACCCCGTAGGCTACGGGTAGGGGTACCCCGTAGCCTACGGGTGGGCCGACAGGAGGATTGCCCCGTTGGCTACGGGTGGGCCGACGGTGGGGGAACCCCGTAGCCTAGGGGTCGGCCGACAACAGGAACGCCCGTAGCCTACGGATGGGCTGACGGTGAGGGTACCCCGTAGGCTATGGGTGGGCCGACGGGAGGATTTCCCTGTTGGCTACGGTGATACGCGCTCCACTCTTTTCGGCTACAGGATCGCACCAGACACACGTTTCGAACCTCCGTCTACCATTGTCCTACCTCCCGCGAACCCTCCATTTGCACTCGCGCTCACGGCGAACCTACACCGACGTCATTACCTCCGCCATAGCCCCGCCGAGACTCTCCGCCTATCTGCGACCTACTCAGTTATACCCTTCGCCCATTCTCGAATAGCGTCATATGCCCCGCGAACACTCACACGCAGTCTCCGACCCTTTGACATGTGTTCGTGCCCCACCGACGTACCGAACGCACGTTCGCACTTCGCATTCAGTCCTCGCGCGCTCCGACATTCTCCGCGCCTCTGACCGCTTCCGATACCCTCTGCCCACAGCACCTGATCCCGAAACACTTCGGACGTGTTACGTGACGGACGTCACAAAGGCTGTGCGAGCCGCATGGTCCGATGCGCCATCCGTCCCTTGATGCGCCCTTCGGCACGGCTCCTCAACTTCGCCGAAGATAGCGATCTCACTACCGGTGTATCGCCACTTCCGGCTGTCTTCTTAAAGGTTATCCCGCTCTCGATCAGGACATCCTCAGCTGTGTCGGACTCGTTCGCTCAGTATCATTGGCCGCACGATTTGTTCGCTCGTGTTTCACCTGCGGCTTGGCTATGATCCCATATTCGCGCCGTATGTTCACCCTGTCTTCACATGTCGCATACTTAGCTACTGCACGCGCGTGATTCGGACTTCGTCGCTGTTTCGGCTTTCGCTACACCTTAAATACCTACATGTATCCTACTTGCACTTCAGCAATTCACACCCCACTGCTCAGATCACAGTCTGCCCGAACGTCACACGTCGCCAATAGCTCCAAACAAAGTATTAGTCTTCGTTGTCGAACTTCGCGAGCCGTGTCTCAAAATATCATTAAGTACCAATCGTCTTTGCATCATCGCCGTTGTCTCTTGTCCCGTATATCCGCTATTCGAATTAACTCCAGCCTGCCGATCTGTGCTACTTCGCGCCCAGTGCTACTAAATATTATACATCTACAGTCTCTCCTCGAAGTGCGACTGTAGTCCCCAGTATTCGCGCACTTCGGAGCGTGTTCGCCCATCCCCCTTCCTGTTCGCCGCGTCGAGACCTTGCGGCCCCCACTCGCACCTTCACGTCTGGTAGGATACAGGATTACTGTGTGTTAGTGTGTTAGCCCTCCGGGTTGAGCATCACAACTACACCAGTGGTTGTCTGGTTTGCTAGCGTATCAACGGGTGGGCCGACGGTAGGGGTACCCTGTAGGCTACAGGTGGGCAGACGGGAGGATTGCCCCGTTGGCTATGGGTGGGCCGATGGTAGGGGTACCCCGTAGCCTATGGATGGGTTCTCCGTTGAGGTACGTAGATCTCTTCGCAATCATGTATACATGTATAGGAAACTGGGTGGTTGCATGTTTTGCACGAATGTATCGCTGCATCCCTGGAAGCCATGGTGCCTGTGTAGTGCTGCTATAATGATTGTACTACACCTTCACCCAACTCAGATTGTTGTTGTCACAAGTGCCGCATTCCATCCATATATTGATTTCCGTGAAAGTGCCGACTTCTGTGAAAGTGCCGGCAAATCCCGCCGGACCGCCACACCAATTTCGCGAAGTGTTCGGTTCCGGAAAGGTATGTTCGGCTGCTGGTCCCTGCCAGCACATCCATTGATTCTTCCTCCCACCATGTCCACTCCCCCCCAGACCTCTTTTTCATACACTGACAGAGTAGCCACCTATGTCCAATCATGTTTTCAACACTACTTAAATGACCATTTCCCCTCTTCTTCATCTTGTCCTCCCTCCAGGCCTTTGCCACCCCATGACTTCCAGATGTCTCTAGTCAGAGATGCTGAAAGAATTGCACATCACCTTGCAAAAGCCTTCACCAACCAAGGTAAATGCCTAGTTTTCTGCCAACATGCATAGATTACTGAGTATTCTCAGTCACTGTAGACTGGGATGCAGAAGAGTATCACTCCACTGCTGTCAAATCTGGCCTCACTGGGTTTAATGAGGCCAAGGAAGCCTCTATGGCTTCTATCTTTCCACCCCTCCACCCACAGCCTTTTCCACTATATACAGAGCCCCTAATTATTGTTGACAAGGAGAACAGAATTCTCCTGTGGCACTTACCAGGCATCATGGGCCCAGAGAGACAGGTGAGAGTCCTTCAACTCTGTCCTAACCTCAGCTGATCAGGCTCATTCATTTCAGGCAGAGATATGGGCCCTGGGGGACCTTCTCAATCCCATGCTGC
Organism: Amylocystis lapponica; assembly: GCA_022376435.1. NCBI lineage: Eukaryota > Fungi > Basidiomycota > Agaricomycetes > Polyporales > Postiaceae > Amylocystis > Amylocystis lapponica. Next base: position 82,565 of record JABYQE010000109.1, read on the forward strand.
AGAAACATCATCCACATTCCAGTGGGACCTGGAGAAGTCAATCCCAATATTTTCTGGACCCCCAGGACTGCTCAACCCTTCATCCTGGGTGTTTGAATTTTTCTCCAGCTTGGTTTCAACAAGGACATGAGGTGAGCAGTACCCAAAATTGAATTGATTTTATTTTATTTCTTATCTTGCATTTCTAGACCATCAATGACACCCTTGAAGTGTGTGCCCTTTTAAAGGACCCCCTCTCTGTAGGGAGAGCATGGCTAGAGGCTATGAAAGACACCTCAGCACTTGTGTCTGCCATTCTCAGGGTCATCCACCCAGAGATGTACAGGGCAGGGCAAGAGTCACTGAAACAAGCAAAGGAGGATCCCAAGATATCAGAGGTAATGACATGTTGGCATCTGGTGTTTAATGCACTGTCCTTCATGGCCAACAGGGGCAGTCCATTACACAGGGATAGAAAGTCCCACTACATGTGGTATGATCTTTTGTTGACATTGGGAAGGGAGAAAGGAGTAGAGCTGGAACTACCAGGGTTAGGGGTGAGGTTGAGGTACAGTGGTGGGACAGTCAGTGCATTTTCAGGGAGGCTGATTATACACAAGGTGGAGAGGAGCAGTGAAGAGAGAGTTTGCATAGCCTATTATATGAGGCCAGCAGTCTATAGCAAGGGAGGAGTTGATTTTCCCCAGTGGATGTACACTACCACATATATGTAGGGTGTTGTGGTGATTATGTACCCAATATTTTGATTTATTATGTTGTGAAGGAGCACTGGCAGAGAAAGTGATGCCTAATGCAAGTGAGGAAGCCCTTTTGTTTGCCCATGGTCCCACCAACGACCTCTGACCACAGTTCTATTGCCATTCATGTACTGCCATCCCTCGACCATCCTAGTAATGTTGTATCACACCTTGAAAGTGCCATTGTCCATTGAAGTGCAGTCTGCCATCTTCCGTTAGTCTGCCGTCTTCCGTCAGGCTGCCGTCTGCTGTCAGCCTACCACCAAACTACCGTCTACCACCAGATGGCCGTCTTCCGTCAGTCTGCCGTCTTCCGTCAGATTGCCGTCTTCCGTCAGGTTGCCATCTTCTGTCAGATTACCGTCTTCCGACAGACCGCCATCTTCCGCCGACTGCCGTCTTCTGCCCGACTGCCGTCTTCTGTCCGACTGCCGTCTTCCGTCCGACTGCCGTCTTCCTGCCGTCTTCCTCCCGACTGCCGTCTTCCTGCCGTCTGACTTCCGCCTGCCGTCTGCCTGCTGTCTGACTTCTGCCTGCCGTCTCTGTGCCGTTCGACTTCCCGTTTGACTTTCGTGTGCTATGTGGCTTCCATCTATCCTCCTGCCACTGCACCTATCTTGCCTTATCACTCTTTATCCGAAGCCAACGCGTGTGATATTAAAGCTACAAAATACATGCGAAACGACAAGCCCGGTGCACCCTGCGACGAAGCCTCCTCAGCTCCAGATGACCTGGACAGCGTTGAGGATGATGCGGAAGAGCCGCTGCGTGCCGACGATGGCCCCGTTCATGATGAGGAAATGACATCCTCGCGGTGCTCCATCCCGACTGCAGCTTCGTCGTCGTCGGGGCTGGACTTCGCCGTCAAGCGCGGCTCGCACTGATGAAGGTTAGCATGATACATTCAAGAGAATCATACGAAATACTCACCGTCGGGATCGTCTTTCCGCACGTAGGCGACCACCCACACATAGGCGTAGTACTCGTGATGAAGCAAGGGCAAGCCCTGCCGCTCCATCTCTGGGACAAGGAGCTCCAGGTTCTCCTGCAGATCGGTCAGCACTTCATTCAGATCCGATGCACAAACCACTTACCCAGCTCGAGATAACGTCGGCTGCCCACATCGGGTTGGTGGAGGCTGCGACGTCGTATTCATACATACGGCGGCAGAGGGCGAGAGGAAACAGCGCCTCGAAGTATGCGAGCAGGAGTGCCTGGCGGTTGAGGGACATGGTGGATGTGGGTAGGAGATGGAATGGAAAGCATGCAATATAACTAGGGATGGCGGAGCATTCCTGTGCCATGAGGCCAAACAGTTGTGTACAGATTCGCCACGAGGTACGGTCATTGAAATAGATAAGCCACTTTGGGAAGGTCTGTGAAGAAGCCCGCCATCATGGTCAGGAAGCTTGTTGACTTTGGTTACCACATTTCGGCATCGGTGACATATCGAAAACTTATCAAAGCGGAACCCCGCCTGCAAGACACCACATGGGAGAAATGTATGTAAAGGTTTCTATTGAGTAACTCCCACAGTGCGTCATACTTCCGTGGTGCATCATGGCCTTGCATAGTGGTCCAATGGCAGGGCGGCGCCGGCATTTCGGAAATGAACCTTGTCTGACACCTGACATGCGTGTCATCCCGGTGAATGAGTGCATCCCGATATTGACAGGTTGGCAATAGGTGGGTCGATCAATCACTTTCCTGATTGTCCAATGGGATGGCAGGCCAGATTTTGGGAGATGAACTTTGTTTGGGCAGAATGCCGACATCGGCAATACTGCGGTAGGATGGGAGTGAGACGGCAGCGGAATACCAGTGCTGGGGCGGCAGACAGCAGTCTGTTGGAAGATGTGGGGTTGACGGGAGACTGAGTTCCGGTGGAACATGGCGGTCTGGCGGAAGACGGCAGTCTGGCGGAAGACGGCAGTCAGGCGGAAGACGGCAGGCGGAAGGTTTGTGACAGAACACAGTAGTGTCCAAGAATCCAAAGCTTTGCGACAGTCACGGCGGGGTTCTTCACAAACCTTCCCCGAAGGGGTATAGTGATATCAATGGCCATGCCTCGTGCCAAATGCATAACATAATTGTTATGCCTCATGGCACAGGGATGGCCCGCCATTCATTGATATATCAGATGTTGTCTGTACTCCCTCCTCTCTTCATCCACCATGTCCGATACATTCTACCCCGACCAGCTTGCCTCCGCATACTACGATATCATGGCCCGCCTGGTATTCTACCGCAAGATGTACGAGTACGACACCTCTGCCTCCGGCAACCCGATGTGGGTCGCCGAAGTCCTCCACATCTGGGTGAGTTCTGTACTATGTGGATCGCAATGAGATTGCTCACAAATCTGCAGGAGCTCCTAGAGCAGATGGTCCCGGAGATGGAGGAGCATGGCCTTGATGTCCCTCACCGGAAGTACTACCGGTACATCTGGGCCAACGCCGATGGAAAGAGGAGCGATGTCTACGGTACGTCTTTTGATGGTTTCTGTTGACGCCTTTGTGCTGAACATTGCCCAGTGCAAGCCGCGCTTGCCGGGAACCTCCCCGACGACTTCGACGACCAGGATGCCGCGTACCGACTGGGGGAGCTCGGCGAGGAGCCGGACATCGCCCTGCTTCCTGGTGAGGAAAGAGACTTCCTCATCATGAACGGCGTCATCGTCGGGACGCGCACGCTCTTCCGCATGGTCCTCCAGGTGGTCCGCGTCTTCTGGGACTGAAGAGTGGTCACTCCGGGTCGGCGCGTGGCTTTTTCGAGGAGATGTATTGTTTTTAGTTGTATCAATGTCACCTGCGTGCGATGCATACGATGAGTGATGAGTTGACGACATTGGGAACACAAAGAGCCACCTGAACGGAAGTCGGCTGTTGTACAGGAGTCCACAGCTTGAGGGAACTCGGCAGCTCACGGTAGTCGGCAGCTTCACGGTAGTCGGCAGCTTGACGGTAGTCCAGAGCTTGACGGTAGTCGGCAGCTTGACGGTAGTCGGCAGCTTCACGGAAGTCGGCAGTTCAACGGAAGTCGGCAGCTCAACGGAAGTCGACATCTTGACGGCAGTCGGCAGCTTGACGGCAGTCGGCAGCTCGACGGTAGTCGGCAGCTGCACGGAAGTCGGCAGCTGTACGGAAGTCGGCAGCTGCACGGAAGTCGGCAGGCAGAAGGTTTGTGACAGAAGGCAGTTGGATGGCAGGTACCATGGTAAGGGCTTTGGCTTTGAGAATTTTCGCAGCAGTGGAATTGGAGAAAAGCAATATATCACAGTTTGTTTTGTTCTTGACATATGCTATCTACATTATACCACAGAATCTTCCTCTGACAATAAGTCCACAGTGTCATACAGGTGTTGCATGCATAATTCCGTCACCCTTGTCTCGAAATCCAAGTCCTCCTGGATGACGTCCATGGACAACCGAATTTTCTGAGATATTTGATGAAGGACTCGGAAGGTTGGGCGGCAGGTCGTGTGGAAGGACAGGAGGAAGGCGATCTGGCGATGTGAGATGGGAGGTGGATGGTTCGCGACGGGACTTCCGTCTTGCTTCCTCCTCTGCCAACTTCACTCTCCAACTTTCGAGCTGGCAAAACAAATTACAATTAGAGCACAGTTTTGGCATTGAAAATGTGCCTCACCTTTTGGGCAAGCAAGGCTACGACACGGCGGCTTGCGGACTCCCTCTTTGCGATTTCATTCCGTTCCTGTTTGAGAGCCTCCTCTGTCTGCACTGTCTCTCTTTTTGCGTTTTCCAACAGCAAGGCGATATCGGCAGGAAGTACCGCCGGTTCTTCCTGACGGGTGCGTTCCGCTGACGACTGTGCTGGGTGATGTGAGGGCAATGCCGCAGTTGGCGGCGGTACCACCTGGTGCGATGAGGCACCGGTTGCAGTGGGTGGTGCTGCAGAAGCCAAGGGGTGGGAGATGTCAAGGGGAGTGGATGTGGTGATTGCCGAAATTGCATGGAGAGGTTGGGAATGCGCACGGTCTGTCGGCGGCAGTTCCACTGGTGCCGGTCGAGTGTTGCTTTGGCTGGGTGCCGGCAGACGTTCCCTGGCCCGCTGGTGTGCATCGCTTGCAGGCGGAACTGAGTATACATCACGCTGGAGCTACTTATGGTTAGTGGTGAGAGGAAATACATGGCAGAGCCACACTTACAAGCTCCAGGTCATCTTCAAAGTGTGATCGCACAAACTCCCGCAGAGCTGGAGGGAAATGGGAATCACCATCTCTGGCCTGCTTCAGACCAACCGCGGCAGCTACGTAAAACTGCAGATCACATGTGAGGCTGCCAGTGGTGAAGATGTGGCTGCTAGTTCTAAGAACATACCATATTCTCAAGAGAATAGCACAATTGTTTGCATCCCATTCACCATCCCCATGTTCAAGTACAGCTTTGAGGACCTCCGGCATGGTAGTGTGGATTCCCGATGCCACCATGTCACGCATAGACTTCATTTCCACAATAGGACGTGTGTACATGGCAGAGAGTCGTGTTGCAGGAATGAAGTGCGGGTAGATGGAGTGGTAGAGAAGAAGATGATCAAAGGGCGGAACACGCGCGGTGGATGATCGCCTGTCAATGTCATGTGACTGCAGATCTTGGCACAGATTCACTGCTGTTGATGACCGAGATGAGATGGTGGCGGCAGGGCGGCAGAACGACGGCAGTTTGACGGCAGTTCAGCGGCAGTTCAACGGCAGTGGCACGGAAGTTTTGGGGCATTGTTCAACATTTCTTTTCAGCTGGAAATACACAATATGTGTTATTAAAGAGACCTTCCGGCCTGTAGAATGTAGCATGCGGTATGTATTCTACTGCCCATTCATGGTGAACTTGTGCAGAGCCGAGGCCTCGTCCGCGAGGGCCTTGAACATATCCGCCTGCTTCCCCGCAAATGCCCTGTGTCCTGCGAGATCGTCAGACAAACACGCACGCATCCGGTTGATCCACGCCTCGCTTTGGTGAACAAAGAAAATGTTGGTCCATAGAATTTCGTGTTTGAGAAGGTCGTGCTCTTCACGCACGCGGTCGTAGCGAGATTTGGCCTTTATCCAATTGATCCTGTAAACTGGTGGCCAATGTCAGTACATGTGGCCGAGCAAGTGAACTTTCCTCACATTCTTCCATCCAAGCTTGGCCCTCGGCGTCTCCGCGAATATCCATGGTCCAAAACCATGCCATGGTAGTCGCCCTCTGTCCCCTCATATTTGGATCAGCGACCGCAGTGCTGACTTTGAGATCTTCCTGCCGAAGGACCTTGTAATGGTTCAGAAGTGCTTCCGACGCACCGAGGGAGACCATGGCCTTTCGGGCTTTGGAGTAGACTCTCGCGTGATGCTGAAGTGTGCGATCTACAGCATTGACGTCTCCCCAAGCCCTAGTCTTGTTATGCTGGGAGCGGGCGGAACGAATGGAGGTGCGGAATAAGAAGGATTTCTGCCCGAGACAAATACGAATCTGATGGAGAGTGTCGTTGGCCTGGCCCTCGCGAAGCTTTAGTTCCCGTGCGGCGAGCTGCTGTATGTTGAGAGCCTCGCATCTGGCGTGCCCCAACGTTGAAGGCAGAGTGATTGCCACCCGTTCGGCGAGCCTGATGGCATTTCCAGACACCCGTGCAGGAGCGGCCCAGAAGACATCATCTGGCTCAACAGCATCCCACTCTTCCCCAAGGTCGTCGTCGACATCCTTGTCGTTATCGTCTTCGTCGTTGTCTTCTATTACGATGTAACGGGCTTTCTTGCCTTCATGGGCGTCCACACGTGTTTGTAGCCGCTTCCGCCGATTGAGCAAGTCGATTTTCTGTTCGGTGGTGGGGGACTTGGGAAGGCTGCGAACGTGCGCTGCCAGGGAGACTCTGAAAGGCCGTGTCAGCTGCAGTGCACAGCGGCAGGAAAGGTAGACTTACTGTGCCTCCTGCACCTTGATCCCTTGGGATAGCCATGCAATTGTACCCCTCTGCAGGCCATGCTGAGTTTCCTTGTCGGTCAGACTGAGCTGAATATCGGCCCGGCTTGGCGCTGACAATAGATTCAGTTATGGAGGTGATCGGGCCCAGATCATGAGCATACCACGATCGGTTCTAATATCAAAGACATCCATGGCTTTGACATCCGTGAGCCGTTTCCGTTGGGCTTCTTCCATTTGCACAGTCCATGCTTGAATCATCTCTGGATCGGCGCTCGCCACCATGGCATTGTAAGAAGTGGTCACATCTTCCATCAAGGGGAGGTTTGCTGTGTACTTTTTCCTAAGAGCTGGTACTGAGCGCAGGTCATGCAGTGTACCGTCCAGAGCAGCATCAATGAATGGCAATGAGTGCATACGGCAGTTGGACGGCAGCACGGCAGTTGGACGGCAGCACGGCAGTTGGACGGCAGCACGGCAGTTGGATGGCAGCACGGCAGTTGGACGGCAGCACGGCAGTTGGACGGCAGCACGGCAGTTGGACGGCAGCATGGTAGTTGGACGGCAGCACGGCAGTTGGATGGCATGATGTATGAGTAAAATGTCTGCTGCAATGCTCATTTGCTTACCTATGTTAATCATCTTCTTCCAGTTCCAGTCATTCATGTGGCGGTTCAAGACTTCCTTCCGGTGCGATGTGGCCATGCCTCGCGTGCTGCCGGAGACTTTGTTCAACGACGACCACAATGTCTCTAGAATCTCGCCGTCGACCAGCCCAGCCCCAGGAATAAACGTAGGTGAATAACGCATAAAGCAAGCGTCCTGATGGCCGTGAACATGGAATAAACCTATGCCCTGCACTATTTCGAGCCGACGTGGCATGTGGAGATATGGACTCTCCGTGAATCGCTGCCTAAGATGAACTCCGTATTGACAATTGATGTCGTAGAGCAGGATGACTCTCTGAATGTTTTCCATGTTGCGACCGAGGGCCTGGGAGAAGGAATAGTCCATGTTCATTTGCCGCTCGCCTTTCTGGAAATCAACAACGGCATGCGGCAGGAAGCAGCCATGACGGGGGCAAGCAGTAGCCCCGATGCCGGTGGCCTCCAGCTTGTGTCTATCGGCATTGGCCAAGTTGACCGCTTTGTGGTTGTTACAGGAGCTTTTCTGCAATATAGCGGGTAAAGATGGATGGCGGGCACGCGTGATGTCGTCCTCACTCACCGATTTTACCTCCTTTGCAACTTTGAGGTGGGCCTTATATCGGCCTTCGCCAACCATGAAGCCGGTGCCATCAGATATAGCGACGTCGTTGGCAGGCCTTCGCATTTTGAGGTGCTCGGCAGAGAAATTGCCGTCCATCATGAATCCGCGTGTGTAAATCAGCCTGTGCAGGTATCTGTGAGATTGCATACTAAAGTAAAGACCTGATCACAACACGCACTGGTTCTCATCCTCCTTCCACTCCGGCGGTAAATTCACACCCGGCTGGGGACATGCCGCACAAAAGAAAGTCAGGTCTCCCGGACCAGGCCGTGCACGCCCGGGATATCCAAAACCATGCCTCATCATGTCCTTCATATGTCC